>VYYJ01000048.1:0-137116 GCA_021029165.1 Cyphoderus albinus | reverse complement strand
TTCTCCAAATGTGACGCTCCATTACAACATATTTCATTTTGCATTGTCTCTTTTTCTCCCAATTTCCGCCTTCCCTTTTTGGCAATAGCAGTAAGCTGTGGCGTTCAAGTGACCTAAAAGGAAGTTTGTCTGGCGGATATGGTCACTCCGTGCTAATATCTACTGCATCGCATTCCTGTCATTTTCATAACTGCCATCGTCATCATCAGCATAAATCCACGAGTATAAACTTTCGCGGAGAGCAGCTGGACGGGAATATAAAAATGAAATGGAAGGAATTGTGGGAAATAACTTAATATAAATAAGCAGCTTGTTAATTTCACTGAGAAGAAATGAAATGTGGGGAAAATTGGAGAGACGAGTTGCTTATGAATTTTATTGTTATATGAACTATTGTTATTATTAGTCTGTCGAGTATGGGAATCTTTACGAGTGGGCGACACATCAAAGTCACCAAAAATATTTTTGTCGCCGGACAAAAAACAAATTACAGCTGGAGAAGATAGGGGCACAACAAGTGAATGCCTGCTATGTGTCTGTATGGGTACTTTTCTCTGGACTTTGCTTTGTTTTTGTCACCGTCAAATATAATTACTTTCGGTGTGCTCTCTCTCGCTATTTCCTAGCCAAACGCCCGGACGTTTATTGTTATGGAGTAAATGGAGTCGTTCGTTTGTTTCGACCGGGTTCGTCGGCAGAAAGGAAGGAATTTTCTTGAATATTCTTTTAAACGCATAAAATATCTTTCATAGGAAATAAAAAGAAGAGACAAAGTGAATGTGGGCATTAAACAATGCTATATAGCCCACACTCAACTCTAAATAGAAGAGGAAATGTAAAAACGTTAGAATGACTGAAAGTTAACATAGGGAGTGGAGAATTGAAACGCCTTTCGCCAAAGTGAAAGAAATAAGAGTGATCCTAAAAGAAAAGAACCTGTTTAAAATATGTATTATTTCCTTCCTTTGAAGAAAACTATAAAAGAAAAGAGACAGAGAAGGAAAACAATGCAACGGTTTCCAAAATGGAAATGATTATTAAGTGAGAGTGCTTCTATTTCTTAAAAAAAGAAGTTCGGTTTCTTCCATACACACAAAATGGAGAATCTTTCGCATTTTTGGGCGCTCTCTCTATGAAAATATAATACAATTATTATTATACGATTATTCCGACATTCCACTTGAGAGTATTTTGTTGATGACAGTGAAAGTGTCATTTTCCTTGGTAAAGCAACCAAAAGAAAAATTCAATAGAAATTCCCTTTTTAAAACACGCACTTCCTCTCACCGATCTGATTCGAGTTAATAAAAGGGAAAGTGAAAGTTCTTTAGTAAAGTAAAAGTAAGTGGTGAGTGAAATGATGAAGTGAAAATAAACGAGCGAGTACAACAAAGAAAATAAAAATTCTCAAGCGTGCTAAGATGAACCGGACTCAAAATATGCTGGCACGAATGAAAGCATTCATTGATCATCATCATCACTCTCGGTATAATACTCATTCAGACGGAGGAAGTGGGCTTACACCTACTTGAGTTTTAATTGCTTTTTCTCCAGCAGTCCCTTTGATGTTTTTCAAAGAGATAGGAAAAGTGGAAAGCAGGGAAGAGATAAAAATAGGAATGAGTTGAGTGTGGTAGAATCAGTGTGACAGTTATGTTCACAAGTTATTACACTCTGCCCGCTTGGGATGTACCACCATCATCGCAGTGCCATGTTCTGAGGAAAATACTGGCGGACCAGGGAGAAAGAACAAAAAATCTACACACCGATTCCCCACTTTTTCGGCTGCCTCAGTTAGTAAATAAGGATCTCAGTACAATGGAGGTGTAGAGTTTAAGTAGATTATATATTTTTCTTAAGAACGGAATAAAAATCGGAATAATCCAAGGGAAAGTAGTCGGCTTTCCCCACCATTTACACATTGTCAACTAAAATGGCGATGTACTATTATGCCCGCAAGTTGCAAAAAAGTGCGAGGAAAATTAAGGTAACTAATAAATATATAATCCTTCTCTCTCACTTCAGCTTTCTTCTTTTGCCTTTTTTAGTACTTTCTTCAGCATTGCGCTAATTAAAATTGTAGAACGTTGACACGAGTGAAAAGTTTTTATATCTACCTATCTACCATAAATAGATGGAATTCAAAGCTGAGAATGATTATTCTCTACAATACCGGGAAAAGAACAAAAACATAATAGTTATCGCAATAATGATACTTAGGTACTTTTCTGCTTAAAAGTCTGAAAAAAGACTTTCGGGCAAAAAAGTAAAAAAGTTGTTTACTTTAGGCTTTTTATACAGCACATCTCTCAGCTCTCTTTGTTTGTACTTTTTCCAGACTTTGAAACTTAAAACAAACAATTAGAGTGCTACTAGTGATTCAGAGAAACCTTTATACATCAAGCAGCACAGAGTACGGTCAACTGAGCTGTTTAAATAATAATCTACGAGAATAAATACAGCAAATACAGAAAACCGTTACTGCCGATGCATTAACGAAACGAACCAAACAATTGGATGACATTTTAAATGAAGAAGCCCTGAAAATGGCAAACATCAGAAGATCAGTCAATCGACCTGCTCTTCTCTATTGTTTATAATTCGTTTTAAAGTATTAGACACGCTAAAAGCGTTTATATTCTCTACGTTTTCCCATTATACACGTTTCAATCAACAGTATTATGGAATCACCGTTTTGTATCATGAGTTTTTCACTGAAAAATAAACTGAGACGGAATTTGTAATGGGCCACTAATGCAGTTCGACTACTCTCAAACTTCATTTTCTATTTTCTCTTCTTCTCTTGGAAAATCGAATAAAATACATAATTCATTAAAGCGCATCCTCTTCTGATGATGTTGATGATGATAATGATCAAGTGCGTGTATGTTTTTGTAAACTTGTTATCTCTTGCCGAAATCCCTTTTTATCCTATTTTATTATTCTGTGACTGCTCATATAACACTGAAATTTGCCAAGTGGAGCAGGAACATTTTGTATATAAAACGTTTTATTAAGAAGTTTTTTGAACCCTTTTCAGTGGAAAATAGCTGAATGTTAAAAGTTAAACTAAAGTCTACGAACAGATCCGGATACAATTTTCATCAAACTATCTACTTACTATAACGATCAAACACACAGCATAAAATTATTTGTTTTGCCAGTAACTTCCTGTATAAATCTGTTTTCCAAAACGTGTACAAACCAATAATGTGTAGTTAATTTTGGGAATATGGAAATAGGTTATTTTTAGAATTTTTAAAAGGGCAATTTAAACCTAAAATAAATTCTTAGTGTGAAGCAGGCTGACATTTTAACAAAGGACAATCAACTGACATAGGTAAAAATTGAAACTTAGTATCCTAAACATTAATGAACAAGGCGGAAGAAGTAATTACAAGTCCAAGGAAATGTTCGTATACTTTGAAATCTAGAGAGAGAATGAAACAAGGGAGGAGAGTGTGCGTGATCAACTTCCTCATTCAGAACAACAAAACAAGAAAGTTGCAATTATTTTCCGTCCTGAGACAAATTAAAACTGTGCAAAACTTGTGTTTTTTTGTCAAAATTTGACTACATAACATTTAAGTCTACATTCACACAAACTAATGTTGAGCTGGGTCTGAGCGGACATTGCTAGTAACTATTTATATAAAAAAGTTCATTTGACTTGAGCTTCGGCTACTGGCTACATACCTATTTTAACTCTCTAAAAAGAAGGAAGAAGAAGAAGAAGAGTATACAAAATAATTTTCTGGGAAAGCTTCTTAAAAAGATGAATAACAAATTAACAAATTTAATTATTTCCCGCACGACTTTCTCCTGCTTTGCATTTTCTTCTGTCGACTGGCAGTCAGAAAGCAAAAATTAACTTTTCTTACTTTTCCGCCGTATTGTTACATTTATAAATCTTTAAGCTATACATGCTTGTCCGCGTGCGAGCAGCTCTCTTTGTAGCTAAGCCTTTCATGATAAAGTTAAAGTTTGCATCAACTTAACTCACAAAGGGAGTGCATATTTAAATGGTACAATTATCTGCTTCCCAGCTCTGCTCTCGTAGCACAATGGACTCTAGTGCCTGACTTATCCTTTCTCACACGTTTGATTATTTTTAGAAATGCTTCTTTATCCATTCATTCTTTGGCGACACGCTAGTACAAAGTAAGGAACCAAGAATACGAGGATCCTAAGATATTCCAAAATATTTCAAAGGAACGCGCAGTATGATTTACGATCGGCTTGTTTTTCGTGATATCAGTATCAGCAATATAAAACTTGCTCTGTACTTCTGCAAATAATTCTTTCTAGCTCATTAAAATCTATAAATTTTAATCTCATTAAAATATAATTTACTCCTACCGGAAATGCAAAGTAATTTTTAATGATCTTTTTTAAATTTAGTAATTTTAAGAAAAAACGTAAAGGGCTACCCAAACGTTTAAACCACTTCCCCATTAGTAAATGCGTTCATGTCCATTCCAGTTTTGTGTCTCGTATCACGTTTTATTGCTGCAATCATTTTTGTACTTGAGCTCGAAACAAGCGCCCACTAAACTTTTCCCCGGAAATACGATTGCATTCTACGGGCGCATTATTTAGTATTTATGACCACTTTTATTCACCCATTAATTTTTGGACGGGCTCTACGTGAAAATCTATCCTCGCTATTGCTATCCAACCCACATTATAAATCCATTTAAAAGGAGTAGGAGAGAGAACGGTGGGGCTCGAATGTGGAAAGCGTAGCAAATTATATTGCACGGAGAAAATAAGAATGTGGCACGAATTCTATTGTTTTATGTTGTAATTCTACGTGTTCAGCAAAAAACCGAGGCTATAACGGCGATGATGAGTTTAACGAAACATTCCTATGCACGCCTCCGACATTTTCCCTTTGTTACATTCCTCCTTTTTTCGGGACAAAGCCATTATTATTGCCATCATAAAATTAAGAAAATATTTCTCCAAATCCTCCTCAGGGGACACTGAATTTTTCGACAAAAATATCTAAGACACACAGGGCCTATTTATGCTATCTTACTTCCGGTTTCAACTGTAAAAATTTAGTATACCTTTACAAAATAATCCTTGCACAACATCCGGGAAATCTCAATTTAATAACTAATAACAATATTTTCGTACATGGAGATTCTTGTTTGATAGCGGGGTGAATGACGAACATAAGCAAAATCTTCTCAGACATTATATTTATAGACAACAATAGTCAGCGCCAGCATTCATGTACTAATATCGCAGTATACTGTAGTAATTCTAATAAAAGCAGTAGCGGACGAAAAAGTAGTTTTTTTACACAACGTAATATTCCCTGCCGCGATGTTTGGAAACCCGTCTTGATTTAAGTCTTTCCTCAGTAGACAGACACAAGTTAGACATTATTGTACACAAACTTTTTTCTGGTTCGTCCAGAGATTTCTCAAGTTTTTTTAGTCTCATGCGATTGTTTACCATGCGGCTTTCCCCTGATTTTTCCTAAGTTTTACAATTTCTTTTAAAAATTGTTGTGCGTGTGTACATAAAAAAGGAAAGCACGTATGTCTGGTTTCTTGAAAAAAAAATCGTATAGTGCAGACACAGCTTACATATGTATTTACATGCTGTTATGATCATCATCATGATTGGAGTGGTATTACTTACTTACATAAGTCAAACATGTTTTCTTCACATTAAGGTACCTGGTACATGTGAGCAACTTGGGAGAATAAACAAAACAAAAACTGTTTTTTTGCTCAATTGAACTCTCTTTTGGATGTGATTTCTTCCACAATGGAAATATACAGGCTCTGATCAAGTGAAGAGAAAGAATTTCAATAATAAAACCGAATTTTCTCTTGTTTCATTTACTTCCCCTTACTTAGGTTTTATTAAATTTTTGCTTGGAAGCTAAATAAAAATCAATGAAAATGTAATGAGTATGTCGATGAGTCGTGTTGTACAAAAATTGTGTTGCGTCAGTCGTGCTTTTAACCAAAAGAAAATATGAGATTCCTTAAATCAATTAAATGTAGTTTTAAAAATTCATGAAAGCTTTCATCTTACAGTACTCATGTTTTTACCATTTAGGTGGTGTAACAAAACGTATACCTACGATATCTACTCTTACCAAAAACTAATCCATTTACGAAAAGAAATTATATTTGTGGTAAGTCTCTGCACTGCTGGCATTTTTTCCTGCGGAAAACCAACAACCACTTTCTTTTCTCATAAGAAATGCATATGTGGTCCAGGGATGAACATGAGATAAAAATTTCCAGTTTTCGAGTTTAGAAGTGAAGAGTAACAGCTTTAGAGATTTTTAGAGTGAACCAACATAATTTTGAGAAAAAATATATCATGCTGTAATATTTGACTGCTTCGATAACCACTACCCTCTCAGTCTAGGTACTTTATTCCCCCACATTTTCATACTCTTTGAATGAAACCTAAACTCAGAAGGTGGCAATGCCTAACACCGGAAGTTATTCCGTGCCTAGAATCTATTCACAAGTACGAACATTTTACTGTTCAAAAGTTTTGTTTCATTTTTAGTAACTTTCTGTTGGCTGGTATTGATGCGATGCTCCATATAATAATGACAGTCGTGATGATGAGATTTTAGGTTGTTTTATGGAAACTTTATAGATTCCATTGATGTTCTGCTTTTGCTTGATAAACTTTGTAAGGTTCCATCCAACAGCATATTGTTCATGAAACTTTTCCTGAGTTATTCTTAGTAATATATTCTTGGGAGCGAAGCACTCAGAGTCAGATGGTCGGTTGCTTCCTAAAATAACTGTAACCGGTCTAACGGCTTGTTTATTTGGGTGCAAAAATAAAGGTATATTTTTTAGTCGTTGAAAAAATTTGTAACACCAACAGCTGGAGAGAAAAGATATTTTCTTGGAGAACAATTGTGCACTTCGTGTGCACCGTGGTGCATCCTTTAAGTCACACAAGAGGGATTCTTCATCTGCGTGGAATTTGTTGTGGTGGGCTAACATTTCCAAGGTTTTACATGTTGTACTGGAATGTAGTGCCAAGTCACTTTAGAAGTATATACTCACGAAATATAAGATCGAATAGCCTCCATTTATTTTAAGTGGGTAATTTTTATAACCCACGGAGTAATGATGATGACGACCTCTGATAACAAGAAACAAATTTCGTGAGCGTTCTTTCTTATACATACATAAATATCTGTTCTGAACTTTGTGGGAGATTTCCAAAACCGTGGGTTATTTATGTGGGGTCGACGGTCGGTCACAGTATATTTTTTGTGACTTCTTTCTTAAAAATAGGCAAGTAATGAAAAGTGCCGTAACGGCTGCTGATTTTTTCCTCTCTTCGTTACACCACTTTCTCCATTATTGCACCGCATTAGAAATTGGCAATGTTGCATGATGCTATGCTACCATTCAGCTGGAAAAAAAGAGTGTTATTGCCGCTCTTCTGAACTTTAAACGAACCATTCATCCAACATCCTCTAGAAAGAAAAAAAAAGCACATTATATAAAAATACAGGATTCTTTTTGTATCGTTTAGTTTAGTCAGTCAGTCCTTATTTATATTTTTTAGTTTCTGCACTACTTTTCCCATAAAAAATTCACATTTTTCCATCCGGAGTTGCCAAGAAGAAAGTTCAAGCACTTAAACGATTTTTTGGGCAAAGCAAGAACTGAAAATAGGCAACACTTCTCGTGCTGCTTTCTCAGCAGCAGATCTAAATATAAAATTTTATTATTTTTTCGGGTTACATGACCGGAGGTCAACATGTTCCAAATCTGAAAGTTGAACGTGGTCAATAAATATTGTTTCCCAATTGCCTCAAGGCAGTAAAGCAATCTTGAATCTTATCATAATTATTGTATGACTCAGCTTTCGGCTTCGTTTTACACATTTATAAACATGAGTTCAGAGGAAATACTTCATGAGTCATAGCCAGCTGTTAGGATTTGTAGTCCAATGCTGTCAATTTATTTTATTTGCATCTATTCCAAACTTAATGATTAAACTACTACAAGGAAATTAAAAAGTTTGAAAATTTTGCTTAGTTAATAGTGATTTAGTCAGCAGATTACTCAGATCTGAATATTGGTTTTATTTTATTAATCCTTTCTTTTACCCTCTCAATATAAATTAAGCACCGAAAAGATTCTGGTATCCGCTTCCAGAGCAGCTTTACCTCTAGTAAACTTTTAATCCTCTCAATAGGCAAAACCAACATGTACACACTACTCTACTACTCGATTCTGTTTTGCAACTGTGATCCTTAATCCATCTTATTCCATTTTATTATCCTTACTCAGAAACTTTCGGCAGAGAGGATTTTCTTCTTAGAGAAATCAAACTAAAATCATAATAATAAATTTCAGTTTCTAAAAAGAGGGAGTATCCCTCTTAATGCCTCCCGAACAACACTTGCAATGCATTATTGTTTGCTCAAGAGTGTTCCTCTTCTCTCCTCTTTTCTCCTTCGACTCAGCTCCTCTCAAGCATCTGACCCACTTGAAAACGGAAGTGGCAGAGAAAAGAGAAAGCAAATCATTTCCATTTGCTTTCACTCTCACTTTTACTTCACTGTACCTCACTTGTGTTTCCCTTCTGGGTTATCTCCCCCTTTTCCCTCTCATGCCTTTGACTCACTTACACAATATATTTTTTGTTTATTAGTTTAGTTTTGAAGAAGAAAGTCGCCTTTCTCAAGTTACACTCCTTACACTCACCCATTTATTTATTTACATGGTGAGCAACATAAGCAGAATTGTGTTTGGTAACAAATGCGACACTCTTCTGGAGCAGACACTGACACTGTCTACCTTTCCAGTTGGGGAAGATCTTTTCTCTAGAGAATAACGTAAATCCAGAAAGTGTGGGCACAGATATTTATTTTTGAGAGGAGGTAAATACGCTTATTCCACAATTCTTACACGTGTTTCGGTATTTGGTGCGTAGAAGCTTCAACTTTCTACTTGTTATTGAAGCAAGAGTTGAACCATGTAGTAAAAAATGTATTTGTCTTTACCTCCTTGCGTGCTTCTATTTATCGTACCATATTGTTCTTATTATTATTATGGTTAGCGGTTAGATTTCCTCCACATTTTTTGTCTTTCAATAACGGAGAACGGAGATTCTGTTTTCTCCTTTTGTTTCTCACTTTACTTTTCTTCACGAAAGCCGCACCAGACGGCCAAAAACAAATGCCCACCTTTCCCCAAGTCCCTTTGGTCTCATTGTAGTATCTCCAAAAGCATTTTTTTCTGCTTGCTTTTGTTTCATACTTTTCCTTTCCATATGGCACTGTCTCACTGCTTTTCTTTCAGGCTCTCAGAAAGATACGCGAGTTTGTTTCCCGTACTTTATAAAAATCTGTGGTCTGTCTTTGTTGCTACTCGAAAGAAACAGAGATGTATTTCACAGTCAAAATAAAAAATTGCTGCCCAATGAAACAAATGTGAGGAGAAGTTTCTTAGAAGACAAAATCGAAAAAGAAAACTAAAAAATTACTGGTCGTAAACCTCGAAACCGTAATCCATTCTACTACAACACTAACACTAAGATCTACCAGATCTGATCTGGAGGCACTTTTCATCCGTGTTGGTTTAAATTGAGGGAACGCCAAGATTGAGGAAAACAAAACTAATTTGAGATACTAGCAAATACTGCAAAACATTTAAAGCCTACACTAGTTAAATTCATATTGAAATGTTCAGAATGCTTTGTCAACCTTGTGCCAGTTCCGCAAGAAGAAAGAATATACCTTTGTTTATTTTTCAATCCCTTCGCGTCTCCAAAAAATGCTTTTGAATTGTTCAATTGCATTTACTTTCCAAAATTATATAAAATGTGTCAAGTGTTGCGCAATGTTAGGGTACAAAATACAATGCTATGCTGTGTATACAAACCATTACATGCACATTAAAAGTATAGGGGTAGATTTGAGTTTTGCATTCGTTTGTTTGCACAAGCAGATAGAGAAAAACAAAAATGAAATTTGAAGTATCACGACTTGCATATTCTTTATTTAAGGAGTTCAAGAAACTTTTTAAAATTCTCTAAAAATACTTTCTTCACCTTTAATAACAAAATTCGAAAAGAGGGCAAGGAAAGAGAAGTCATACAGAGAAAGAGCGGGCAGAGTTAGACACACAATAAAAAGTAATGCGTTTTCCTGTTTTTTATTTCTCTTTCTTCTCCTTTTATTGCGCGACCTTCCACCCTGCTGTTTTTGCTAATACGCAGCCAGAAATAGTCGACCATGAGGCATGAGAAGTTCATTTCTGAAGAAAGACAGAGGCAACGTATAATGTACATCAGATTATGTTTTATTTGAATAAGAATATAAACATTGACCCTGCTGCTCCTCATAATAATTTGCATGTCGCACTGTCGCAAGTTACAGTCGTACGTAGTAACACTCTGATACTGAACCATACTGCCTGTTTATGAATTTGCAGTAAAATTTTAAAGTCTTTAAAAAGTCTTCCCATCATCCTTTCCTTCTTACTTTTCTCTCAAAAGGATCGTTTCTTCTTCCTTCCTGTGGACACAGCTCCAACTCCACTTGGAACATACAATGTAAAACAACGCTGCGTCGAAACATGATCATTTCTCAGTCGTGAGTCGTGATCCTCTTAAACATTTTCACTTGGTGCAAGCTTGCTTCATTGTGCAAAAGAAAACCTAACAACAAGAGACTTAATCATCATCATGATAATCATCGTCAGTATCTTATTTACATTGCATCATAATTTTAATACAGACTAGACTTAGTAGTGGAGTTTCTCCTTTACTGTGGACAACAAGGGACTCGTATTTTATAATTCCGTCCCCCTCTTGCTACTAACCAACAAACAGAAAGATGACTGGGCCACACCACGCTAGCAAAAAAAGTGTTTTCCCCTTCCCTTCCTCTCACAGGAAGTTTTCAGTCTAATATAATGTGAATGGCTCAATGTAATAAGAGAAGGAAGGATGTACATTAACTCTTTCATTTTAGAGCCCGTTTGTTTTCCTTCCGGAAAAATGGAAGGAGGACAGACAAGAAGAATGCGTAAAAAGTCCTCGCAAGTTGTGATCTTAATTTAGAAAGTAAACAAGAACATAAAAGGAACCCTTTCTCTTCATCGCCTCCTCTCTCTACTGCTCTTCTATTGTTTATATTTTATTACATAAAAATTTCCATTTTGGGCTCATCCATACACCATGTGACTGTAAAATTTGACATAAAAATGCGTTATATATTCGCATTATGTATAAAGGTGAAAGGTGGGTTTCATTTTTAAGCTCGTTAACAAGTTTCTTGCGGGGGTCTACATCAATACCGATATAATTTGACACAGCACAATATTTAAATATTTTAATGTCAGAAGGACCTTTGATGTTACTATTTACATAGAAATTGTGTACCGCCCATTTTCTGCCTTCTAGGAGCACCACTTACAAGATTGAATGGCATATTATCTCCTTTATCTTTGGAAAGGAGGCACGATAAAAACTTTCTTGAAGTTTAAAAATATTCCCAAATGTATACACATAATGATTATATAAAACCTGTTCAACATTTTGCGGAGACAACTTTTTCCACGCAGTATTTTCATTTTATAATATCTGTAGTGTTTAAAAACTTTACAGCATGACCTGCATTCTTAGATTGTAATGTTCAACGTAATGGTGTGCTCTGAGCAGTTCACTGAATATGCAAAAAAGTAAAATTGGAGAAAGTTTCACTAAGAGACGAAGTAAGTTGCTCATCCTTTCTCACAGCAAGTCGTAATAAGACATTATACCTTTCCGAATTGGTTTCAGTGTGACAGGGTCATTACACAGAGTAAAAATACGCATACCAACAAGGTTTATCAAATGTTCATTTTTGTAAATGACACACATGAAAATCTTTTGTGTATAACAAATGCATGTATTTCACTGCCTTAACTTTCCAACTTTATTGCGTAACTTAAATTCCTAGAGAGAGTGAAATTCTATCCCTGCAGCTTGAAAATGAAATAATTTTCACCAATGCCAGACAGTCCCATAATAGAAAACAATTTTGATTCCGGGAGAAGTAGGAGTTGCGAAATGAAGAAATAAACGATCCATTTATATATTTGTTTTCCCCTTTTTTATCCAAACTATAGTATTCTAGACCTGAACGTGAAGAAGTTCATGGGGAACCGTGCTAGAACATTCGTATTCCACCGGAAAATGCATAAATAGCAAAAAATCGTTTTCTGGTTGTGATCTTAATTTTCATCGCGAAGTCTTGACTGTAGAAAAACACTCATATGTGAGTGTGTTTGCACAAAATATTTATGGATACGCTTTCCTTATCTGTACAGATCCACACATCCATACGTTAATATTATTGAGCAAGACCTTATTTTTGCACAATCATATAAACTGTTTAACTTTCTCTGGTGGAGAGTGGGTCTCATGGAGAGTGAAAGCAGAAGAGAGAAAAAGCTGATTCAAGTGTGTGGAACGAATGTTTTACTCCCTTGTAAACTTTGGTCTTCTTCTGTGTCTTGCTTCAAAAAATTTCTAGTGCACTTTTCTGTCTGCCTGTATTTAAGTATGGGTATGAGTATGAGTGAAACACTAAATTATTCTATCAGATTTGCTACAAAAACAGCCAGCTCCAACCAGCTTTCTAGCACCCTATGCAGCTTACACGAGGAAAAGCTGAGACTGCACAAACTAAAATTACCATAAAGATGTATTTATGTGAATTGGGGAAAATTCGTCTGGAAACAGCTATAAATACGGTTTTCCCATACCCCTATAATGCCGGGCGGAATCATTACCACTCCAACCACAAAAATAACCAAAAGAACAGTTGTTCATCTCTATGTCCCTAACATATTTTTCCTTTGTCTGCCATATAAGTTTGGCGAGGATCGGTGCAGATGACTGCAAAACTGTAATGATTGTTTTGGTTCTCTTGGGAAGAATGCGTTTTTATGGAAATTTTTTGTTTTGGAATTGGAAATAATAATGCCGAAAATGTGTTCCGTATTTTATTGCCGCCTAACGCTCATTATGAAAATATATTGGTGCCATTGAACATTAACGATACGTGAAATAATTGCAAAGCTAAAAATACAATGACTATATAGAAGTAAACAAGCTTTTTATTTTTAGATATCCTTAACATTGTAATTTTTCCCAAAAATAGAAAACATTAGCAATTTTTTAATGGCCACAATAGCGCAGTTTAGTACTCAGAATAAAAAGATCAAAATTGTAATCATGAGCATTTTAATAAAATAATAAAAACCAAAAAAAGAAGAATAAAACAAAATTACACATGTTAGGAATTGTGCATGATGTACCGGTTTACTGAACAAAAAATTGGTACTAATTTTCCAAAGTTCTTCATCAACGAAACAAAACGTCAAACCCCAAAAAGAACCTACTTGCACGCATAAATATGACCTCAGCATATTTTAAGTAGCAGACTTTGGTTGCATTAGACGGATACTCAGCATTCCGGACGGCGCGCAACAATGGGGTGCATAAAAGCATTCGGCAAACGAAAACAAGCTCATTTACAGTGTCAGTGAAAAATTGTACAAAATCCCGGATGTTGAGCAGAGAGACAGTTGGTAAATGTTTATTTTGTTGTTCTGTGCTGAAAGGACGAACCAGACCAATGAAAATTTTCGTATTAGGTATTCTTGCATCACAACAGAATTATTTTCATGGTGGTACGTTGGTGTTCCTTTTGTGTTGTGAGTCATCAGTGCAATAATAAATTGGCCTATGTGAGCATCTCTTCCACATACAAATTCATTCATGAAAAATAAAGCTGTGACCATGAATCATTTTTATTTCATTCAATCGTTGTAAAAGTAAAAGTGAAGTTGTGGTTTAAAGCTACAAAGAGTATGCAGGCAGGCTGCTATCTTTCGTATTTACTTATCTGCGTTGTCCTCTGATTCTTTCTGGTGACTTGTTAGGTATGTCCGAAAATTATGATGTGGTGTAGAAAAAAGGAGAACCTAAAATTCTGTTTCAACACTTCCTACTTCCCTCCTACTTCCCTAGCACCCACGTAGACATGATTTGTCATGCGAGACGTGCTTCTACCTCAGTGTCAGGAAATTGATTCCGTTTTCTGATGGCAATGATCATGGTAGTGACATGATTAGAGCGCAAAAGTATTTCAGCATGACATCTTTCTTTTTAGTTAAATTTTTTTGGGGTGACCAGTCATTTTTTTTAGTTACAAATATGTAATCACTATACAAGTATTCAGTGAACCGTTTAAAATTTCTGGAATGTGTTCACTATACCGTACAAGATTGGGACATGTAGTGGTTCAAACAGCAACTCACATTTGCTCTGCTTTTTTAAAGTGGAACAATGCTTTGTCAAAAGTCATTTCAACCTAAAATCAAACTGATCACTAACTTAACGGTTCGATAAGCAAACCGAATCGGGTGTGTTTTCATGTGACACGTGGAGGCGGAAATGTTTGGCCAAACTGTAAATATTTTTATGTAATGTATTTTGATACATTCATTCAGCATATAGCTTTTCAGCTGCTTTTACCTCAAAACGGACAATATCCAACTCAATTTCTGATCCAAACCAGAACAAAACAAAAAGAACGTTATAAAAGCTAACAAGTTTCAGCAAATCAGAGAGAAAGCTGAAGGCTATTTATCAAAGCTTCTCACCACTGCCGCTACAGCATACGTTCCCGGAAGTTAAGCCCATTACTCTATTACTACTTCATAGAGTTACTATTTTGGCCAAAAATGAAATTTAGTTGGCAAACAATCCAACTAAAAAGTAATTCTTTCTGATAGATGAATCCTACGGTATGTTTTACTTACAACACTTTTATGTGGAAAGCAGAACAAATGAAGGCTACGCTCTTTGCTAAATAAATTTTCACCTGCACTGTTTTTGTTCTCATAATCCTCAGTATGAATGCCTTTGAAATTTTTGAATGAAGGTTGAATCATGTAACAAAAGTAGGAGGGAAGTGAAAAATTTGGGGGCAATGAGTTTACTGTGTTTGTACTATGTGCGGTGGTAGCATTCCATTCATTTCCATTATGATGACTGCCGCTTTTCTCTTTCATTTTCATCTCCTCTTTAAACACAAAAACGCGCAGGGAAAACGGTCTTTACGACACACACTAAAAAGTGAGAGATTCTCCCAACGCACAAATTCAAAATGCTTTCTGTTTTCAACACAGCTCTCCTCAAGCTGCTACTGAAACACAGACAAAGTTGCTTTTCTTCACTCTCAGCTACATTCCATTCCCAGATTTCCCACTGCCGCACTGCTTTTTCTTTCTCAACTCATCCAACAGCAACCTCCTGCCGGAGCCTACGCACTCCAAAAATATGTGTTTTGCGAGAGAGTAGGAGAGTGACATGTGGTTATCCTTTTTCACTCCGAATTTCTCTCTCCTCAAACGCCTATTACTCTGAAATAATAGTTATGCCATGCTCAACTCAGTTGTTCAGGTTCCTTTTCAGTTTGTCTCTCATCTCCTCTCCCTTTGCACTCGTCAGCTCAGCAGCTCCAGGTTAAAAAAGAGTGAAAATCGAAGCAGTGCTTCGCTTTGCATTATAGAGTGAATGTGCAGGGAAGGAAATGAAAGTAGCGAAAGTCTGCTACTTTCACCGGCACAGCACTTGAATTTCCTACTTTTTGTACCAATGTCAAAACGACGCATCCTCTTGGCGCACATTTACAATGAGAAAAACTTTATAGGTGTATTCGCATACACTTTTAGTATTACACCTTTCCATATTACATAAACACACTTGGATACCCTTTACTTTCCATACTTTCAGCTTTACATTGAAAGTCAAAATTACTTGTAATGGAGTGACACTGAACTGAATTAAAGTGGAAATTTATTGCGATTGTTATTTTTATTTTTATTATTTTTATGACTGCTATGCAAACCTCATGTAGTATGTATGCATATGCATACACGTGTGACAGTTTCGGAATAGGGTTGTAAAAGCAGTGAATTTGAAATTATGCTATAATAATATAATACTGCTTGAACTGAATATAAAGGAAATATTCCCTACAGCTATTCACATATTTTCGCCTTTACGTCGTCTACCTTAAAAGCGAGTTATTTTTCTCAAAGATGAAAGTAATTCAAATAATTTCTAGGATTCCATGTAGGAGGTAGATTTCATGCTGAAAGTAGTTTTATTATTTTTATGACTGCTATGCAAACCTCATGTAGTGTATATGCATATGCATACACGTGTGACAGTTTCGGAATAGGGTTGTAAAAGCAGTGAATTTGAAATTATGCTATAATAATATAATACTGCTTGGACTGAATATAAAGAAAATATTCCCTACAGCTATTCACATATTTTCGCCTTTACGTCGTCCACCTTAAAAGCGAATTATTTTTCTCAAAGATGAAAGTAATTCAAATAATTTCTAGGATTCCATGTAGGAGGTAGATTTCATGCTGAAAGTAGTTTCTGTTTGAAACCCTGGGCGTTGTATTTATCTGTCCGTGTATCTAGGAATTTCTCATTGTTTGGAGTAAAATGAAGAGGGGATTTGCAACAGCCGTTCCCGTTCCAAACTATTGTGTATAAGCAATCTNGAAGAGGGGATTTGCAACAGCCGTTCCCGTTCCAAACTATTGTGTATAAGCAATCTGAGTGGGCGAAATAATCTAAAGAATAAAACATTTTTGTTTTTCAGAATAACAACAAGCGATGAAAGAATGAGTAAATGGAAAACAAAACTGTCGGTAAACAATGTTTCTTGTTCTTCCTTCAGTTTATTTTGACTAATCAAACAAAAGACATAATTTTTATAGCGCATCACTCAAAACCATAGTTTTCAGAAATGTCGACAGAAAACATGGTTATAACCTTATAACTGACAGTGCCTATAATTTATTTCAACATATAATGGCTAGTAGAGCTCTATTTCCTTACGAGGAGAGAACGGGAAGTGCATTTGTTGTAGGGGTGGATGGATTAATAAAGTTGATTGCTTGGATATATGCGTTGAGAGTCATGAATGTTTGAACTTTTTCGAAGTATAAATGAGTTTACATCCAGGTTAATATGATTGGATCAAAAAAGACTACACAAAAATCCTCCTCCTATCGGTAGGTACAACTCTTGCAGCAAACATCATTTTCAATTTTTCAATTTTCAATTTATAAATGTTTATAATGGAACCACAATGCGTAGCAAAAGGAAGCACGTAATATGCTTACCGCGTTGCATAACCTCATCTTATGTAATATTTAGAAGTGACCTTTAATGAGAAGTAAAGAAGGCGGTAAAAAAGTATATACGTGTGCATATTACGGTGCGGCCGAAGGCGGACATTTTCATTTACATTCTGATATAAGAATCTCGAAAGAATTTTTTTTTGTTTAAAATCGATTTTGCGAATGAGCATTGCAGAATTTCACTTTTCCTTTTTAAAAGTTGTAAGTAGAATCAATAAAATTAAACTATGAAAATCATAACCACTTTAGCCAACTTTTTCCCAGAGCAAATAAATGCAGAAAAGTAGTGATACAACCTAGCTTAGCAGTTCTCTATACCCTGGTGTGCGTTTTTACTTTCTCTGATACTCAATGTTCCATGGTAGAGGGAAAATCTATAAAGTAATCTTGATGATATCGATATCATTTTTAGCGAGTGAAAACTCGATTTCCATTTTAATGGCTTAACGAATTCTCATGTCTTTCAACATGATTCAGTTTCCTTTTCCAAAAGTTGAAAGATTGAATAAAAATCCATACCCTTCGCAGAATTTAGAATTTTTTATTCAAGTTGATTTCTGCTTTTTGCTACTAGAGCAGACATGTGAAGTTTGTTGTAACCAATCTGAAGGTTTCGAGTCAAAAGTCATCGTCCTCTCCTTCCTTCATGTTTTCAAATGTGGTCATCCTTAACACTTCATTGAACACTGATGGTCATACATTATTATTATGTTTATGTGTGTAACAATATTTTTCTTCCTGTAAGCAAAATTTGTGAAGTGGCAATTGACAAAAGGAACTAGAAGGAAAGAAAATATTTTCTCTGTTGAACCATAACTACACATAACCAGACTACACACATGCACTTCTGTCATTCTTACACTTGTTAGAACATTCGCGAAGGGAGCAGATACTTTTCAAAAGTACTCGATAACTCTACTTTTTCTTTAGTAGGTATAGTAAATGTCGAAAGAAATTCTACTACAAAGTGCCAATCTTGGCAATTTTTATGATTTAAGAAACTAAAATTTCTGAAGTGCTGATTTGGATTTACTTTCGTAATTACACAAACAAATACAAAAAGTATAAAATAAATAATAAATAAATAATATTATAATAATAACATTTAACGCCGCGGCTTAATGACACCTGATGTATTTTCTGCTATTTCTCTCTATTTGTCATGTGCATTTTATTGTTTCTCATTAAGTTGTGAAAATCATTTTTCTTCTAAAAATATCATTGACCGATACATTTTGTTTATGATTTCAGACTACACCACAGCAGCAAACTCCAATCACAGCAAATGGGTCGGTGCCAGGTTGCACCTCTATTATCAGCACCGGAATTGTGTCCGGACCTGGAGCTGGTGTTGGTTGTACTTCACCCGCAGTCCAACTCAACCAATCTTCTTTAAGTCCAGGCTCAAGTGATAGTGGTCAACAACAGCAAAGTCAGCATCAACCACCGCTCCAGTTGTCTGTTCAAAATTTAAGTTTGGAGTGTGGCAACGGCGGTGGTACGCCGGGAGTTTCTGGTATTGCAACTGGAAGTGGAAATGGATCAATCAGTTAATCCAAACCCACAACAGCACTCATCACGCCCGCCTATCCCATCATGTCTGAGTGCTCCAAACCCTTTGTTGCAGAAGGAATGGGAGAAGGTAGAAAAATTACTTTCCATCATTCCCTTTATTTTCTCTTTTCTTTTTGTTTCAAGACCTTTATTTTAGGCTTCAGATCCATCTTTGTCAAAAATTTATTGTTGTATCATATCATTATTATCCTTCATCGCATAACACTTTTGGGGACATTCACACAGTTTGTAACCCGTATCAAAACAGCGCTTTAAACTGCGTCAGTTTACTTTTCATGCTGTTTTGTAACCCGTATCAAAACAGCGCTTCATACTGCGTCAGTTTACTTTTCATGCTGCGTTAAGCAAAATAAGTCGCTTTACAATGAAAAATGAAAGGACGTCATGTTCACATAAAGATTGCGAAACCATTGAAGGTTCCCAATTTTGATGTTTTCCAGGATATTAAGTGGAAGGAAAGTCGTCTAACAAACGAGTTTGAACACCGTTTTTGACAGATTGAACGGGAAAAAGCAGAGGAAGTTCTAATCTGTCTGTGGATCGAACATCCCTCGTCGGCTTTCTTTTTGCCAAAGATGTATTCTCTTCGCTTTCTCTAGTCCCGACAAATAAGTAAAAGTCGCCTTAAGAGATGTTCCAGTCTTGCTAAAACAAAGACAGAGAAATTCTGGAGAAAGTTCTTATAAAAGTGAAAGATGTGAAGTGCTGAGCTGGAGAAAATGGCGAAAAAATAGAAAGTTGTAGTAGTTTTTGCTAATAAAGACCCGAAAAACAAACCTTACGTTGCATAATATGTATAAATTGGTTCAGCACACATTGCACATCAAATCCTTTTAAGACATTCTTTTTTACTTTTACTCAGCTTACGCAGATTATTTCTGACTCTGACCAAGAGTTGTTTTCGCCAAAGAAAAGTTTCTCCTCCCACTATCTTCCACGATGCCTTTCTTTCACCTTTCCCTTACCGTTTGTTAAAATTTGGGAAAGTAAAGGAAAGAGAGAAAGTAATATCCCTTCCTTGATCTATAGAAATTAGGTGTCAATGCCAGAGATTTTCCGAAATATAAATTGGTTTAGATCACCGCAAAATCATTTTCATTCTTTATTATACAATTCTTCTAAGTAATCAAATTTACTTATTGTAATTTTATTATTGGACGGTAATTCAATATTAAAAATTGTAAATGTTCACCCATTCTGTTAGTTAATTTTATTTAACTTCTGCAATTTTCACCTCTTAATGTCCAAAATGAAAAGCCTGTTAACGAGAGTCTGTTAACCTAATCGTAAATAGTCATGAGTAATGAATCAAACAAATATATTTTATATCTTTCATAGATTCTCATTTTTCCATACCTAAGCCCCTCTGACAGATTAGAATAGTAACAGTTCTTGTCTGAGTGAGTTGGAATAAATAAGTTTTTATGCCTCAATAAATTGATTAATTGCGGCTAGCCTGTGAAACTGACATTTGGTTATTGATCATGGCTTGCTTGCCTGGTGTAAATTCATTCCACGGCAAGTGAATGCAAAATGTTAAGTTATGTTTTAGCGAGATTACAAATCGGCCAAATGCGATTCCAATAGTAGGTGGTAGGGTAGAAAGGGCAGAGGCAGACATATGCTAACTGTAATGAGTGTGTCTGCTGTATAAATAATCAAAACTTTTCCCGCCACAAAGACCTCCATCATGTTTTTGGGCATGATTTTGCGGTGATTTTATTTCATGCCAGATATCAAAACATGCTGGAACAAACCGAAGTACTTTTACAAGTTAACGATAAATTCAAATAAAAAGTTTCAGTTTGGAAACTGCTAAATTTTTAGTCTAGGATTTATAAAAGGAGGAAGCGACATGATAACATAAAGCACTCGTAATGAGTGAAACTTCTGAAGGATGTTTGTCAGTAATGAAAGTCAAATTTGCTTTTGCCTCAAAATATGACTTACTTTGCTTAGTATTTACTAACAAAGAAACGAAAACAGGCCGGATAGAGTTTTGCTTCACGAGCGCCACTGGCCGCACAAATCTGCCAATTTAACTATTTTTACTTGTTCAGCATCTCTTATCTAGACTAATCCTAACTGGATTTATTGTTTTCATTTATTATCCTTGAAGGGTTCCCAACAAACTGTGTGAATGTTACAACAACAAACTCTCAAATTGCTACAATAAATATTCATATTAAAATTATAATACTAATTTATTTTACTGTTTGTTGCTCTCCCACATTTCAAATTGACAGACTGGACTTGTTTTCCAAGATTCAAATCTAGTGTCTGGTACACTGGACGCTCTAATCCGGCACCTGGTCCCCACTCCGGAGTATTACCCCGATAGAGCGTTTATCTTCGCATTTCTTCTCTCATCTCGACTTCACATTCGACCACATGAGCTTCTCGGTACTGTCTTCCGACTTGCTTTCGCCGTCCCTACCTCATCAGCATCAGCATCCACATCAACATCTACAACAAATTACGTAAGTTTATATTATTTACCGTGTCTCTCCAAGGAAGGGCCACCCACACACTACGTCGAATTTTTATAGTGCATGAAACTTTTTTTTTGTTTTCCAAGTTCTCAATCCTGAACGCAGATAATTTGAGTAAGCTAAATGCGTATTGACTCACCAGAGTTTATTGCTAATCCTAACAAAAACAAAGTTGATATTTGTGAATGGTCCCAGGGGTGATCATCATCATCAATTTTAGAGAGTTCTTCCTTAGAGAGAGGGAGAGAGAAAATGAATATGGACTAGAATTAATTTCAAGGATAACTTTTCTCTGGAGGCGCTAATCTGCGAATATACTGGACGACATATAAACACAACACAACTCCCAAACGTAATTAAAACTAGTCAATTTGCACTTTCTCGAGAAACTTCCATTTGCTTACTTGTCTGCCCTTATCTAGTAACTATCGTCTTTCCTCGTGTAATTTCCCTTTCTTCCGAGTGGAGAAGAAACCTGTCTTCTAGATGAGTGAGTGAAACTGCTCCATAATTATTATTACTTTTCTGAGAAAATCATTAAAGATTTTGGTTGGTCACCCATCAACTTGTGAGAACATTCTTTCAAGATAATGACGATTTGCACCCCTCTCCTTCGTCCAATCATTTTCCAGCTTTCACGACGAAAAATAATTATCTCTGGAGAGAAAGAAAGAGAAACGGAAAAGAAACGAAAGAAAAGGCTAATCAAATCCAGTCACGTAGCCATATAAGTGTCTTCTTCACTCCCCATTTCACCATTCTCATTCATTCACCATTTCATTTTCATTCCGCTGCAGCACAGGAAACTATAAACGCTATGCAAACATAACAATGTACAATTGCTCTGCTCCTGTTTGTTTACGTAAACAAGTTTCTCTTTTGTAAATGGAATTCATCCTGAATTTGATAAATGGACAAGGTGACTTTGCAATGAACTTTCTCTTCTTCCAGCTTTGCTTAGTCAGTGAAACAAAAGGAGTTGCTTTGAAATGTAATGTGAATATATTTATTTTACCTTTGGCTGCGCTCTATGCAATTTGCAACGCAATGACATCCGTAAATGGCAGTGTAGATAAATGATGCATTCAGAAAACATTGGCACTGGTCCTCCTTCGTCAATCCCTTTTTGATGTTGATATATGTTGTATACTCAAATATACTAACGGTTCCGGTGATGTGTTAATGTAACTAAAGGGGAAACTCTACCGGATTTCAAAGTCAAAATGGTCCGTTCTGTTTCGTTGCGTTGTAAAGGCGTAACTTTAAAAATTATATATTTGTGCACGTTTACTACAACATCATTGTTGCATTTGAACAAAGTACGAAACAGAACGGAGTAACGCAGTAATGGTGCGCTTTTGTTATCCAATTCAATACAGAAGGCGGAGACGACAAAACGATTGTCACCAGTGCTGTCTTTCACTTTTGATTGAATATCATTTTCCGTTCCTTCTACGAAAACGCATCATGGAGTCACACGATAAAGAAGATTCATGAAATCTTAAAGGAAAAATGAAAACATTATGACAACATTTGAGAAATGCCATTCTTGAGAGAAGCAAAACGAAATGCTGGCAAAACATCAGAGGTAATATCATCATATTTTATCACTTTGCTAGCTTCCTGCGTGACGGATACAAAAGTAGATCAATCATCTCAACTAAATTAACCACCAAACAAGACACATTTACTATTCCGTCCATCACAGCAACAAAAATTTAGTTCCAAGAATAAATCATATTTCTTGAGCAAATGCCCTGAGAATTGAATTGGCACCGTAGCACGCATTTGGGGCCAATGCATGAACCAGCGAGCAGACTTTTGCAAAAATAATATTAATAAGGAAATAGGTAATAGTTTTCACATTTCTAGATGGGTGAATCGGCCAAAGAGATGCTTTTTTCAACCAAATATGCTTTTGTGAGGATTTATTTTTGGGTAAGGTCGCCAGCCAATAGGAAAGTTTTAGTAAAAAATCAGTGAAATATTTTGCTACAAACTTTCTTGAATATGTAATGTTTGCTTTAATGTAATAAGACAGTTATTGCAATTTAATTCTATGAACTTAATCAAGCATTTCAAAAAAATATTTAGCAAAAGTCATGATAAAAATTAGCATATTTTTTTGGATGAGTCAGTCCAGTCCATGCCTAATAATAATAACCCGAATGCTTTAGAATAATCCTTTTAAAACACTCCTAACTAGCTACCACCACCAGCTAGCCAAATTGATTTGACTTTCTTAAGGGCTTCCTACCAGAGAAAATTGAAGGCAGTTAGCATCCAAATGTAATATAAAATACGAAAATGTGATTTGCGGTCTCGCTCTTGGCCTTTTCTTTCTCCCACGTCATTTTCCATTAGTACCTACATATCTATATAAATATGCCCAGACAAAGTGTTCACAATGTCTGCGTGTCTGCAACCAACCCAATGACACAAGATTCATTCAAGGCACAGAGTCAGAACAACAAAATTTCTCTTCCATCATCTCCCTGCTAAATGCTCCAACATTAGCAACAAACGAAGATGATGTTGAGGACGATGACAACGACGATAACATTAATGACAAGAGGATACACGAGAATGAAACACACACTGTTTCTTCTAGTAATAATGTTAGTGTTTCGTCTCTCTCCCTCTTCTCCCATTTAGTAAGCAAACAGGAATATTTCTGATGACTATGATTGCTTGTTTTGTTATGGCTTTTCTTCACTATCTCGCTCCTTTCACTAGAATGCTAAAGAAAGCATTGAACTCCTTTGTCATTTACATTTTCACCTTGTCGTTCCTTACACTGGAGTTAGTAACAACGTAACCAGTACAACTCTATTACAGCCTTCTCTCCAAGGAATTTGGTCTTACAAAAGTTTTGCGTATTTTTAAATGGGTCATTCATATACTGCGTACATACATGTTCCAGATTATTTTGTAAAGTGAAAATCCAAATAACTAATATCAAACACAATAGAATCACGTCGCCTTCCAGGGTTTTTAATTATGCTATTTTGGATCCTATTCACGCTAAAAAAAATCCCGCGGCAGTCCTTTTTTTGGCGACTCGTACTCACATTTATATCATATCATTCTCTTTGATTCGCTTTGTCAACAAAAGCAGAACTTTTTTGTGTTCGGCTTTTTTGTCTCCCGTGGGTTCACTCAACTGTAGAAGAACTAATGTTTGTTGTGATTATGTCCCCTGAGATGAGAGCAAAACATGGTGTTACTTTCTAAAACTTCCCCGTACTTTCCTTTTTTAACAAAAAAGATGCTCAACAAGAACGAAATCCTATTTCGTGATAAAAATGAGCAAAATGCATGCAGTAGTAGAAAATGAATATTTTTCGGTCGATTTTTTAGTGTGCTTCCCGTTGCGTTTGCTCTATCATCACGTTCATGTGTTGTGTAGATACGCTAGCCTAATCCTTCTTTACACGCACAACAAAACACACCAGGACCATGAAGCATTTTGTAGTGGAATGCAGCACACGCATCATTATAATACATAATTTTAGATACATACATTAGTGCCACTATTACCATCATCTGCTTTTTGTACTTTCAATGTGCCAAAACAACCCTTTCTCTCTCCCCCGCTTCTCGCTAACAGAGTACGATAACATGCTACTTTCTCATGAATAAAAGCATGAAAAAAAGGATGAACTGACGAGGATGACTGCAGCCTGACTTGAATAATCCGGAAACAGCTCAAACCATGCGGGATCCGTAATAATCTTCAGTCTATTTGTTTATTCAGGGTGTATCCATCAAGAACGTCACGATTTCATAGAGTATTCAAAAACTTTTGACTTAAGCTTTCACAGGCAAATATGAGTAAGATAATATTTTGAATGTATCGCCTCTGTTTGCTTTAAAAATCGCGAGCAGCTAGACAATGACGACAGAACAACAAGAGGAAAGATATCAATTTTTTTCTAACTGTCAGTCAATAGCACATTTACATAACTCAGACTGAACCACGATATTCAGGCGTTCCAGGAAATTTTGCGTATCCAACCCAGCCACAACAAACATTCAGAGGAAATCATCAATGTTTATGCTGATTGAGTTCCTTTTAGTGGGAGAACAAAATTATTCGCAATGCGCCGTATCGTTTCATTTGAACGAGAATGTGTAGAAGAAGCCGGGTGGAATGAAATAAAGAGCTGATTGAAGCTGCGTGTTCTCCTTCTGCTTTGTCGCCCGCTGTGAGACAAATATAAACCCAATGAGTATATACGTAATATCATGAAAGGAAGCCATCTACTTTTATAGAATCAACGTGAAGAAAGAAAAATACTCGTGATAAAATGTGATAATGGTAATGATGATTACGAAACGGAGAAAAGGGGTACAAAAATAGAAGAAATTACGAAACGGAAGCAATGGAGTGAAATTAACCTTTGATAAAGTTAAAAGTAAAAACTCCCACACAATAAGAAGAATAAAGTATAATTATGACTCGTATAATTGTCATGAAACAAAAGTTCCAGTCCGAGCCTGCGTATGCACTGTGAATTGGGACTTGTAAATTAACCTTTAAACATTACAAAAGTTGAGCATGCATTAGCGAATTACTATGCTGCGAGTGCAAGTGAAAGCATCTTAAGTCAAAACACCAGAGAATTTCCATTTATTACCGCTTCTCTTGAAAAATGTGTATTCTTCTTGTGGAATATTTCAGTAGTTTCAGTAGTACAGCATTTTCCTCCAAGCCTAAATGATGCAATTTTTGAATATCTAAAGTTTGAATTCTATACATGTATACTTTATCTCCGTGTGAATAGGATTATTTACACAAAATACTTCATTTGATGATGCAAACTTAGGAGTAACGAAAAAATCGATGAGGTTATTTGGTCAATCCAACCAAATCCGAAACAATCCCCCTAAAATCTCCATTGTGCGTTCACGTGGTTAAATATCCACTTTTATAGCACACATAGCGAGTAGCTTCAATTTTTTAAACCGCTAATATGAAAAGATTGTTGCGGATATGAAAGGGTTTGCGAATACTATGTGATCGCCCGCAAATATCACAATCAATTCGTCGGATAGAATTCAGGCAAAAGAATTTAAGTTGTCATTATTTTTTAATTTATATTTTCGTCCAAAACGTTACAATGTAGAATGTAGCCTACCACTCTTATTATATTCATGAACGAATGTTTCGTGTAAATTCTAGCAGATTTAAACCTAAAATCCTTTGGACATCTCATAAAAGCTCCGAAGAAGTCCATTTAAATAAATCACAAATACGCAATTTCTGTATATTCTGTACTTTCAGCAGCCCGAGGACCAGATCAAGATTGTGGCACGCATGGTTCAACTGCTCGGGGAATGGGCTGAGCTCTTCCCGTATGATTTCCGGGATGACAAGATGATGTCTCATGTACGGGCCATTACCCAAAAATGTGTTTCCATTGACCCTCCAGTAAGTAGAAAATAAATCCTTTTTATTTAAAAGTCTAAAAACTACATTTAAAAAATAATGATCATTTATTTTATTTTCCAAGAAAAGTATTGTGCCAGACGTTCTCCAATAAGTAGCCATTTAGTAGTGGGTCTACACATTCCCTTTGTATAAACTTCCTTGGAGAGATTTTGACTTAAGTCTTTATTCCTTTCTCTGTTCACACACTTTCCTCAAGTGGGGTTAAATTCAAACAGAAAACGGAAATGGAGACGTTAGCGAAAAGTAAAAAATAAATTGTGTGCTTTGCTCATCAAAAAGCCAACCACAAAAGAAGACTACTTCGTTCCCTTCTTAACACAATCAATTCATTGTCTGTTTTTTATTTTCTCCAACTTTTCTTCAAAAGGTACCCTATTTTAGTACGGCCGACGAAAAGGATAAAGTCAGTGAGGCACGACGAAGTAGTATTTTTACTTGAAAGTATGTAACGTACTCGATGGCAAAGTTTGATTTTTTCGGAGCGAAAGAAAACGATTTTTTAAGTCGAGGTTTTTGTATTTGCGTGAGCGAAGGTAAAAGTGAATCTAGCTCAAAGATAGATAGAAAGATAGATAGATTAACGAGCTTTCATACCTTTTAGCCACTTGTCTTTGTCGAAGAACGGAGGTATCTATTTTGAAGTAGGCAGCAAGAGAAACTTTTTTGTGTATTCAGTGAAAGCAATTGATCTGCTGATGATAAAAAGGCAAAGAAACTGGATCAAGTTTGAACAAGCAATTTTTCCCCGCGAAAGAAGAAAGCGGTGATAGAGAAAAAGAAGGTAATACTCCTTTTAGCCAGCTCCGCGCAATACGAAGACGACAGGAATGTATGGCGCCGCAAAAAAATGGGCATAAAACTACGCTTCCCACTTCTATTTTTGCTCTCTCGCCTCTTTTTTCCTTTTACCTGAGAATCTGATAAAAACATTCTTTCTGAAATTCACCCGGGACGGTTATGAGAAAGGTAAACAAGAAAGCTGGTGTGTGTTCATGCCTCTCCTCATCTCACGTTATCTTGGTAAACAGAGGATTGTGCAAGGATGCAATATAAAATTAGGCACAAGGCAAAATTGTATTTGATGAGCACCTTTTTGTCTGTCTAAATAAAATAGTAAATGATTTAAGATGACGTAGGTGAGCATTTCGAAAAACGTGAAGAAAAAGGGAGCAAATTATTCGAGTGGAGTAATAGACTTAATTCTGCTCGTATTTCATTCACTGAGGGCGACATATTTTCATGACATTTGAGTGATGTGATTATGGCTTCCCGAGAGAGCAGAGCAGAGCAGTAAACAGGGGCAAGTCAAACAAAACAATTGAATTAGTTTCTCAACCGAAGAAAATAATAAACACGTAATAAACTTCTTACTGATTGGTTGTAATTTACTATTCCTCGAAAAAGTAAACGTAATAAGCTAAGATGGAATGAAATAAAAAGCATGGGCAAGAGTCTTTTTCAAGCTCCACAGTAAAATGACCATATCAGCCAGCTCTTCAAAAAGATATTTGTTTAGACCGTTAGTTTGCACTCGTAAAAGTTCAGTGGGTGCAAGTTAAAAAAATGTTGCGTAGAAGGACAGCATGAACAGGCATATTTTTATTATTTTTACCAACAAAGAATGAAATCCACTTCCTTTTCTCTTTTCAACAAAGACAAGATCCATTTCCTCTCTTTGTTTCCTTTGGAAGAAAAATAATATATTTTCCTTTCTTCTTCTCATGTATTTCTGGTACAAGTTGACGAAGATGCTATTTTTGTACTTAAGTTTTTCCCGTACAATCTTTTTATCTTTCTGATTCCTTCCTGCTTTGTATAACCACGAAACCAAGTCGTATTTTATAATGTCAGTCAGGGACCGTTCAACGCAAATGTGTTTCACCCCAATCTTCAATCAATTCGATATATTTAGAAATTCTCTGCATCCTAAAGTGACACATTTCTACAAGTTCTGTGGTGGAAGACATCAGACATTGCTAAAAATATTCTACATGAACCTTCCCACTGCTCTGAGAAACAATAGTTGTTATGATGAGAGCTTAGCAAGTGAAGGAAGAAAAGATTATAGTTTGACTGACACATGTTCGTCCTGTCTGTTTGGATAAAAATACGCTCGGACGAAAAAGTAATATTTTTTATAAAGAGTCTTCAGAATATTTCGTTTTTGTTCTTTTGCTTTCCCTTGTCGATTTCGCTTACAATGACAAAGCAGCAAAATATTCGCCCTATACGATTGACTTATTACAAGTTTTTACCAGCAAAGAGGTTTTACTCTGAATTGTGACAACGGACAAAGAAGACCAGATAAACAGAGAATATCCATTCCATTGTAATCTCGCTTTCGATTGAGCCATTCACAGAAAACCTCTAAATAATAAAATAGCATTAATACAATAAAACTCAATGGAAATGGTTATTATCATCATTGTTGCTGGCTCTTATTTGATCGATAAAAGCGAGCCATATTTTTTTTTGTAATTTGGGATTTTATGTGGGGATGAAAAAAACCAAATGAAATAAAATTGATTAAACTTTAATATTTAATTTTATAAGAACATTTAGGGTTATCAGTGAAAACATTATTGATAAGGATAACTAGTTGCAATTCAACTTTGCATTAGGCGATAGGGTTGTAGGAGACATAAAATTTGTCAATCACTATGAAACTATTAGATTGACCATTTATCCGAACATTTGCAGTATATTGTGTGGTATCATAATGGAAAAGCATACGAAGTGTTAAATGTAGCATTTTAGCTGTTTACACCTAAAAAATGATTACGTGTGAAAAACGGTTCTTTTGCCTTTTTCACTCAGAGGTCCAGGCACAATCTTTCGATGCACTGGTTACAGAGAATAACCTGTCTTCGGTGCAGTAAATCATGTCAGTGAAACCAAAAATGGTTGAAAAAGTGAATTTTAGTGTAGAAGAAAGAAGGAAATGGAGAGAAAAGGTAGAGAAAAAGCTTTCCATTACAAGAACAATTTTATACGTATATTTTTCATCTATACAAAAGACGAAAATTTTCTGTGGTTTTTCGTTTCCATATTTTGCTCACATATCAAGTGAATTGAGTGCACAAAAAATGACCAAGAAAAGGCTAGTTCCACTTTTAGTTTCATTCAATATCTTTTTTCTTCAGTTCTGTGTTCTGCGGTTTTCTTCTCCCTGTCTATGCTCAATGATGAAAGAGAAGTAAAAGGGACAAGTCTCCAACCACACGTTTCTACAACCACACACTTCACCTTCCACTAAGAAACACATTTCTCTACAGAAACAAAAACACTTTACGTGCTACGGTGAAAAGTAGATTTCTTTTTTCGAGTAGAAAAGAGTTCTTTCTTAAAATATGGAAACAAAAAGGTGGGGAAAATGAGCTCAATTTTTCGGTAAAAACTAAGTTCAGCATAGAAAAATAACTTCCAACATTTTTTGCTATTCCCTTGTTAGAACTTTCCGCCAACGCATTTTTACAGAGTTCATCACATTCGCTTCAATTCTTTTTATTTTCACACAACAAACCTTATTAAAATGTGATTATTTTGACAACAGTATAAGAAATTTTCTTTTTCAAAACAACTTTCGTTTCGGTTTTTTGAAAATACTAATTTGTAACTTTTTTTTCAAAAAAGAGAAACTTTCCGCAGTTTTTGAAATCCTTTCAACTGGAAAATGTAATATGCTTTGACTTTTTGTGCAAAATATCCCTTGAGAAATAAAGGGATATTTTCTTTTGTCTTGAAAGCATGTTTACAAGTTTCTGGTACGCTTAACATGCTAATGAGTATGTCGTATAAAAAGTTTCGCTTGCTTGCTAGTAACTTATTTTTATTAGTTTCGATAATTAGACTCATCATCGCCACTAATAAACATTACATAAACAACATGAGATAACATGGGAGTTTGAAAAGAAAGTTACCGAATTTCTCTTCTGCTGAACATTTTAATCGGAACTTCCTCATAAATTATTTCTAGATTCGCAACCTGACCCAGCACATCATCGTCTCTGGAGAGAAACAGAAGATTCTGAGATTACATTAAAATTTTACTTTCCAAATGTATTACCAAATGTGGGTGTAAAGGACGTAGCAAAGGTTAGATTTATGAGAACGAATATTTGGATTAAAATAGATGCACATTTCTCCAAAAAGATATCTAGAATTCTCAGAAGATAGGAATAGCAAAGAGTGCGGTTTTTAGAGGAATGAATAATCTCTTTCTTTGAATGTACGTAGGTTTATCTTTAAAAAGCAATTTCGTACATTGGCTCCTTTCATGCCAATTTTTACTTGGAGTAAAGTAATGCATCATCATCATCCAACAATAAAGAGCTTATGCCGCACTTTCTTCTCAAATAGGAAAGTGCAATTTTTTCAAGAAAGGTAAGATATTTTTTCCGTTAGATGATGGAATGAAATGTGAGCAAGAAGGGAGGGAGAACGGAAACTACTAATTTTCTGTTTTTCTTCCTACTCTAAAATGAAAGACGGAACGAAAAACGAAGAAGAGCAAGAGAAAAACTTTTTAGTTTATTACTTTCTCCGGTCTCGTTCCATCCAGTGAACTGGATGCATTTGCTCACAGGGTGAAATGGAAAAAGGTCGTGACTTTGCTCTGCTCTCTCTGGTTCCTACTTCATAAGAAGTGGTTGATGACGATGGGGACATTTGATCTTTTTTGTTCGGATGTTCTCTCCGTGTCATTTGTTAAAAAGCTCCAACGGTTTTACAGGAAAAGAGTAACGGTACGTGTGGAATGAACTTTATTCCAATGCGTTCCAAAAACTGATTAAGCGTCAGAGTCTCGAATTAACCAGAGAGACTAGCTATATATCGTTACCTTTGTATCATTATGAATAAAATAGAGCATAAAATGTTTTTTCTCTCGAAACATGTCGTGCTCATTTTAAGTCGTCAATTTTGACTGGGGCCACTAACTCCAGGGTATTTTATAGCGTACAGTCTAATAAGCTTGAGGAATGCAGTTTTTCTTTTATAGAACTCTTTAAAAATTCTAGGTGCGGAAGGATGTATCTCTCCTCCTAACATCACTTCTGGCTCGTCTGACTGCACTCGAGAAATACGAAGCACTTCTGCACAAGATTGCAGTTGAGACGCCACCTGAAAGTCAAGCTGTGACAGCGGTAAGGAGAATAAAAAAAGTGTCATGAGATTTCTTGCTTCTACACAGCATGTGTTCACTTTTAATTACAGTTATTGCCCTGCTTTCTTGCTTTTTCATTCTGCTAAAAATAATTTTACACAAGTAAAGAGAAAGAATGAAGCATGAAAAATTCATACTTCTTGGGCGCACAAAGCAGAAACCTTTCTTTGCTAAAAACACTTAAGTTGACATTTCCCAGCAGCCAGGCCCACATCCTCTGCATAAACCCAACTTTCCCCTCATTTCCTTTTCCCAAACGCAAAAGTACATTACTCTCTAAAATGACATTAATTCATTCTGTGTGTACTTTGCAATACTGGTGCGGTTTCTCTGCGTCTTCTGAAAGCCCGGAAAATCAAGTCACACTCTAGGCGAGAGACAAGAAGCTCCATAATCCAGAGAGGCTCAACCCGCTTTCACTTTCTCTTGTACCTTTCAATGAAACTTCAGGGGAAAGGAAACGAATGAATGTTTGCGGTGAAATGGGGAAAGTCTGTCGATGCCGTACGTAAGCTATCACATAATATCGGTTCAGGTTTTGCCACAAAAAGAACGATATCCAGTTTCTCCAAATGTGTGTTTGTGTATTATTCTTGTTCTGCTGCACACAACAACACTGTTAGCAAAAGACTGAGCTGAACTGAATTAAAAGGAGGTTTTGTGCCATTGATTGAGCTGTGTTTTCTCTGGAAAGAACAAAATATAACTCAATCCTTTTCTCTTGTTATTTTGTAAAAACTGTTCGACGGAGTTTTTGTAGTCGAATTTATTGTGAGGGTTCAGGAAAGTTAAGTGTAGATATAGATACTCTGAATCAGCAGTCAAGTTTATTTTGCCTTCTCAATATCTACATTTTTGTGTCTCTTTTTCTCAAATACAATATCTTTATTTGTAACTTTTTCCTGAGGGGGCGCAACGAGACTCTTCTCCAGGAAATGGAGTCGAGAGTGTAAATTCATCTGTCAAGAGTGTTTCCGCTTTTCCATCCAGGTTTTTCTGCGTCTTGTAATATGTAGTAACCTTTTTAAAATGTATACTCCATTGACGTATATCGATCCACTCACTCACAACTCGTATGAAATTTAAACATGCCCAAGTTGGCAGTGCAAAGCGGAGAATGTTTCAATGTTTGAAGGAAGATTTTTTTATGAAAACAAAAAATGAACATGCTTTTCGGAGAAGCAGTCCAGGATACGTATTTACTTAATTCTCCAATTTCTCAAGTATTTTACTTTTTACTATTGCTGTTCCAGTTGAAAGCTAAAATAATTATTTTTCTCAGTTTGGAAAATGTTTAAGTCCTTACCTTCCCCAGTTCACTTCGACTTTATTGACACTTCTGTAATTAAACAAAGAACAGCTACATATGAAAGGGGAACTCAAGCCAAGCAGAACACATGTTGCAATCGTTGCCTCTTTCAACAATCATCTACAACAATCCACATAAAAATTAAACTTCTTGTCTTACGAAAACAAAAGGTTTTATTTTATACTTGTTCCGAGCAAATAATGAGTGATGAGCTTAATTTAGAGCGAGAGCGATTCATTATTTTCTGTTCAATGAAAACAGGAGGACTTTCTCAATTGAGCAGAACGAGAAAGGGAAACTCAAAACAAACACTGAGTTACGCCCAACAGATCCTCGTGTCTACTACTGCGTATACATGCTCAGTTTCAGAATTATTCTTTCTCAGACTAATAATGACGCTAATAAACTAATGGTTGACTCTGCTCTTTTGCTATTAGTCAGAACTCAGAAGGCATCGCATCCCGAAGGATAAGGTCGATTCTTCTCTTAGGGAGCGGAACGCATCTGTGTTCCACATTTTTCCGCCTACATTCCTGCTGTAGTATACAAATCTAGAACAATTCTCTTGCTCGCTTACTTATTTTAATTCTTCCTGCTTTCTCCACTTTTGCCTGCTCTCACTTTAACTTTCTCAGGTTACGGTGTGAATGGAATGACTGGAATGCAAGCACTGAACAACTCCACATACACATTTACTCTCACGCTCAAATGAACATTTTTTCTTCAATATAAACGCAGAAGCTAAAGAAAGCTCCGACTTCAAAGGGAAAAGAGAGTCGGGTGGGTGCCAGCAAAAAATATCCTACTCACACTCCACAGCAACATTCTGCGTAATATTTTTTTTTTCATTCTCCTCGAGAGATTCTCTACTTGTACATGATTTATGCACTTTATTATTCGATTTTGAATTCTCGCCCGGTCTTCCACTCCAACTGGCTCAAAGGGAAAATCGTACCGCATTCACAGAAAGCAGAAATATATTATTGCCTGGAGGAAAATGGATCCGGGGATACATTTAAGCGTACGAATATAAGCTATATCCCACCACATTTCTCTTCTACACAGCACGTTTTGCGAGGAACGCGCGAGTTAGGTGTCAATGATACGATTTCGTTTCATTTCACCAAGAAGAAAAAATGGACGGGAGGCTTTTCCGCTTTTACATAAAAGCAATTCTCTTCCCCCAAAATTTTTATGCATGCAGTATTTTGAACTGGACGTCTGGTTTACTGGACTTTCTGGCTTTTTACCGACAGACGTGAAGCTGGAACTCCACAAAATAGTAATCCAGGGAGGAAAAACGTGGTATACAGTTTTGTGCCGAGGCGTTTTTTACTCTGGAGACGCATGCTCTGCTTGTCCGGTAATTGGTCGACATTCCAGTCAGACACACATTTCCATATTTAATGTGTAAAAACACTTTCTCGAATATGTCTGTTCATTTTTCAGTCTGATATGAGAAAAAGGGAAAAATGCTAAATAAAATTTTCGCCTGGCTTCTCACCATATCTGCAGCATTCTTTTTTTTCTTTTGTCATGCAGTACTGCTGATCTGGCAGAGCGGGATAATCAGCTTTTTACAATAAACATGTATGCGTGTATTGTCACATATTCACATACGACAATCATCCGTTAAATTTTTAGTTTTCTAGCGGCGCATAAAATCATAATGTAGGTACATATAACTTTCATAATGTCAGGTTTTACGGTGGAAGAACTGGAAACGCACATATGCAGTGTATGCATACATTGACTGGAAAAATTGGATACGTGGGGTGGTGTTTTCTTCTGGAGAAAAGAAAAGGATTATGTATGTGGGAAAATGGGATCAGCAGGGGAACATGGGGAAAATATTTATATGACAAGATAAAATGAAATATGTATCTCGAGCACTTTCACTCCCTTTTCATATTTTACTCTTTCCACTTCTTCCTTCGCAGTTTCTTGCAACATTTTTGCTGGGAGAAGGCGAGTGCAAAAGTCTACATAGAGAGACAAGATTGTGCACAAAAAAGAAATAAAAATCATGTCGCGGTGTACATTACAAGTGGTTTTTGGGCTCAGAGACGAATTGATATCGATTTTCAAATACAATCAACTTTCACTGCAGAAGAGGAAGAGCCTCAAGGAGCTCATATATTGATAAGCTTGAACTGTTATCATCAGCGGTTTTTTCTTATTTGCTTATTTCTTCCAAGGAAAATTGGATAAAAAGTTGATTTTAAGGCAGTCGATTTATATTTTGTGTACGAAAACAAGAAATTCTCCATGAGTAAAATATTTTTTCAAGGAAGTTCGCCTATTTCGTCGACAAATTATATTTTAAGGAGAGTATTTTGTCGCGCAATATTTTGTGCCAATTCTGTTAGGTTTAAGGAAGAATTATGTCTTTATGCTATAAAGTGATGTGATAACAGTCTGCCTTTCAATTTCTATGAATTTCCTCATTTGTTACGGTTAACCCGATCTCGGTTACATCACCAATAGTACATCTATGATCTGCTTCTTAGAAAAAATGCTTATGATGCAGCTCGCTTTTTAAACATTATTTATTTTCAACACGTTTAAGGCTTTTCAGTCAGTTGCAGTGAAAGGTCTGAGAGACTAAAATTAGACATAAATTGATAGAAAAAGAGTTTTTTAACAAGGAGTGACTCTAATGAATATACCACCAATGCTACGCGCTAAAAGTCGCGCCATCAAGTACTGTACAAATGAAGAAACGTTACAAAACGTTTTATTCATTCAGTTCCTACAATACTTGAACATCCCACAGTCAGCAGAAATAATGTTGAGCGTGATAAAATTCTTTAAAAAATCATTTTATTTAAATATTTTAATGATGATGATGTTCTCAGCCCAGAGTTGAAAAACGCTGACGATGGAAAATGCTGCGCACTTTGAATGAACAACCACAAAAACTCTATAGAAGCAGATTACTTCAGAGTATGTACGTATTGTCGACTTTGAATAATGTCGATGTCATGGACTCAATCACCGGAAATAAGAAAAACAGAGAGGAGGCTGGAGGCATGAATTTTTATGTGGTGTGTACAGGTGATGTGATGCATTAGAAAAGATTCTTGAGAAAATGTGAGCAATGTGAAAAGCAGAGCAGAAGGGAATTTTATTTTATCACGACGGCTGATCAAATGTAATCAAACATGTGCACCTCACCTTAGCTATCACTCTGGCGAAAATGCTAACCTTTGCTCTACACGAGTGTCCCGGAAAAACATTTTATCCTGTGACAGGGTATTCCATTAAAAGAGATTATGCAAACTGAATGTAGTTTTATTATCATTTCGGAGAACTGAACTGAACAAATGTGACGTGCCCTTCCTTTTCATTCTCATTTCACGAGTAAATGACGTTGAGTTATTTTTGACATAGCTAGTTTGATAAGCAAAATTTTATTTACAATTTTTTTGTGGAATTAACATTTTCACATTACATGACTCAATAGGTTTTTTTGTGCACAAGACGCATGTATCTAAAGGATTAAATGCAGAGCAATTAATGAAAGCCAGAAAGAAACTTAACAATTGAAAATATGAAAATATTTGTGCGGTTACAATAAAGATTTTAAATAATAGTAAAAACAACATAAAATATTTAAACGTATTTTCAATTTTGTTTCACAAATTCCTTTTTTAATTTTAAACTACAGTATAATATAGAAATGCACATTCAGAAACCACATTATATAATTACTGAAGTCGAAGAGTTTAGTTTTATCCTTATATTGTGAATATTCATCAACTGAAGTTTTGCTCTTTCTTACTGGAGATATTATGTACAGGTTTGGTTCATCTAAATCCACCTTAATGTCAATATGCAAATGTGTGTCTGAAAGAAACATTTTTTTTTCAAATCCCCTTAATCAGAGCGTGTGCTTAAGTTATGTTTGCTTGAAGCAAAAGAACTATTACATGACCGAAAGGATTTTTCTTTTCTATGAAACAAAAAATGTAACTTGCATGCACGAATGCATCCTCCAAGAAAAAAATAATTGAACCGTGCAACTTTTTCTTCGCATTACACCTTTCGACAATGAAAATAGGGTTAAACGAGCTGTGAGTGTGCGAGCTTTCACTTGGCTTCCTTTTGGATAATGAACCCGACTGCATCTTTATCAAAAAGAACAAAACGGGTCCTCTTTCGGCTACAAAGGAAATGCATTTACGAATTCCACGCATACTTCCACTTTTATATGCACACACTAAAAATGAAAGTATCAAAAAAAAGTTTCGCTGTACTCGGTATGTAAATGCAATATATATATTTTGTAAAGAATATTATGCCGCTGTCTCGTAATAAAAGTGAAAGTTGTCCGGAATAAAAAAGATAAGCTTAAGAAAATACCGTTAGAAAGTTGCTTTCTCATTTTTCCTCTCACACACTTACATAAACAGTTGAAAATGACAGAAACAGGAAAGAATTTCTGCAGTACAAGGAAAACGAAAGGAAAAGACGGAGTAGTGAAGTGAAGCCATTGGAATGCATAATGTTGCCAATAATATAAAAGAGATTCCCTGCAAAGTCTCCAAACTAGTAAGGAATACACTAGTAAAAGTGCAGTCTCTCTTTCTTCAGCGGTGTAGAATGAAAAAGACGAAAGTCTCGCAACGAAGACTTAATGTACGGTACACGGTTCACTCAAGACTTTTCCTCTCCAGTTCTCCAATCTCTCAATTTGCTACCTTGTATAATGTCTTATAGGCAAAACCAGTTAGTTCCACGTTCGTCATCGTCATACGGTCATACTTTCTGGGTAGGAGTTTTTTACAACTTTTTTCTAAAGGCTTGGGTTGTGTCTAGGTCTAGTCTCCCATAATTTTTTAGACTTCAGCTCGTTTCTTCTCTCTTCTAGATTTCTCTAGTTGATACCAAAAATGAACGAACGATATATACATAGATTGCTGTCCATCTTCACAATTTTTAGAAAGCAAGCTGGATTTGCTTTGAGTGTTTTGATAACTCAACCTTCCTACTCAAGCATTTGCCCGGAAAGGAGAATGTAACGTAGTGGAAACAAGGTTAAAAAGTATTCTTCTCAAGCACCCTTTTTGATTTCAAGAAAGGGAGTAGAACGATGGATGCATGTTCATTCGGGAGAGTGAAAGTTAAAAAATGTTCGCTGGCATTCCTTTTATGAGGAAAATGTCTAATGAAAGTCCAAAAGAGACATGTCACGACAGAAGATACCTGCTTAAAATAGGAACTGGTTTTAGCGGAAACACACCATTTCAATTTCATATTCACCGTGCCTAATCACCTACCTCGTTTTCACTTCGATTGTTCGTTCCTAAAAAATTTATCAAATTCTATTTTTACCTTCTTATGCAGCGCCACTTTTTGTTCACAATTGAAAAACTGAGTAGAAAATTGCTAAAACTGCGATATTCGGGATCCTTCATTTTCCGTTAGAATATATTTTTGCGAAAAATGTCCAACAAGAAATGAATACAAATTAACCTCTTTCCTTTATTGAACTTGTGACACAATAGAAAAAGAGAATAAAACGAAAAGACTTTCATTTTCTACTTTTGTACCGTTGCCTACTGAAGCCACAAAAATTGCTATCCTTCCTCTTCTTCTTCCTCCAAATAACCCCACAATTTTATCTCCTCTCCTCCTAAAAGAAAGTAATCAGTTGTTAGGACGGCCTTCTATAAAGATTGTGCTTTCATCTTGAATGGAACGTTACTATTCTCTTCCTGTACCATTTCAGTGAGAAGGAGAAAATTGAGTAGAGAGAGGTACAATTTGTTTTTATTCTTCACTCATTCTGGAGTGTGTCCAGATCGTCGTGACTGGCTCTTCCTTTAATCCAGCACCTGCTCCACACACAGCAACGTGACGAACATATAAAAACAGACTCGTTTTGGGAAATCAGTTTCTCTACATTCTCCTCTGGGCGTTCACTGGCTAATTTGAGTTGAGATTTGCACAACGGGATGAGACACACCTTATATTCATGTTACACTTTCCTTACTTTTCCTGTCCAATTTTTAAACAAAAACATTACAACCTCTTATGGCATGTTCGCCCAAACCCCGCTTCTTGTCTGAAATGGCAGCCGGCAGACTACAGTATATAAATAGTCCATCTTAAATACCAAAAGTCACCTTGATATCTGATGAACAATTTGAATGGCAAAAATTGAATTTATCCGCCGACGTCAACGACAATTCCGTCCTTTTCTGTATTTTTAGCTTGGACTATGAAAATGGGCTCTAAAACAATATTTCACAAACTGAAATCTTTGTTCTGCAAAAGCGTGGGATTCATTTCATATTATCCTTCGATATGCAAAATGGCAACTCTAATTTTATTACGACACAGCAGCCTTTGTTTCTTTGCCTCCTGAAGTAGTCATTATTGAAGAAGCAATGTATCTAAAAAGAGTTTGTTCCTTTTACACTGCTACTCGTCCTTGGTTGTACAATATAGTGAAAATTAAGATGTTTCGTTTTCCACTCCATACTAAGAGCGCTTCCATGTAGTTTGGAGCAGCATCACATAAAAATCAGACGATATGCTCAAGCTGATAACGGTAACAACCTCTGCTCACTACATTATTCTTGGAAAAAGTGTACTGTCTGTGTTGATCCTGCTTGTTCAATACAACTTGCAGACTAGATTGCTGAAGAAGAGCCATCATTGTCATTACGGCTTTGGCCACCCACATTCATTCAGAATAAATGTACTGTAGCCTCCTTTTCGCAATGTAGAAAAGTGAGAGGCAGTGGAAGAAATTGAATTGAAAAATCTGGGGGAAGAAAGAGAGAGCTGTAAGTAAGATGGAAAGGTAAAGTTAAACGAGGTTTTACATGCTTTACATTTCCCTTCAATTTTATGTAAATGCTTGCAGGTGAAAGTAAACCCGAGTTCCATTCCCTGAATTAACTACTACATACATACCTAGGACACAAGCTTACATACATAATGCATTTAATTTTCAAGGGGAAAGGCACAGCCGCTATTTTTCTCGCAGTGTGAATGGCCGATAGAATGAAAGTGAAGACAATGGAAATATTTGCGCTCGCAATTCTATTTATAGATTTTTATTTTGTTTTTGTACTTGCTTGTAGACTACAAGTTGCAGTAATCTACAATTTGCTGCTACTAATTATTAGGATGTAGCGTGTAGCTGCAGATAATTATTTTAGTACATACTATTATGGTGCCGAAGCGAACTGTACTGAAAGCTATTTCATACTGTACCATATATCTGCCTCTGCTTATCGCGCAATAATAAACATAGAAATTCATACAATGCCTTTGTGTTTCAAAGAATTCGCACTTTTCCTCTATTTCATTTGGTAAATTTTTATTGTTTTTTTTTTTTTTGCTTCTTTACTTCACTTTTTGCTTACTTTTAATGTTCCATGTTTTTTATTTTTTCATGTCTTATGGGCCACTGATGCATTCTGCTCCCTTGGGTTAAAATATAAACTACTGGCGAAAATCAACCGAACAGCCATCAATCCTGGCCATTTGTCCGGACCCGAACCTGCTCGCAGAACAATTAACGCACATTGAACTGGAGCGCCTTTCTCACATTGGACCTGAAGAGTTTGTTCAAGTAAGTCCTTTACAATAGTCTTTGTGTTCTTCTATCAGAGACTGCTCTCCCTTGGAATGAAAATTAATTCAATTACACTCTAATTCAATCAAAGCTTTCACATTATTTTCACTTGGAGAAAGCACCGGCATTTTATACCTCAGACGTGCTCGTGCAAAACAAAAGGACAAGAGTTAATTTTCTTTCTCTTCACTTTTCTTCTGTCTGTCCGATTTATATTATTAATTCTAATTTCTACTTCGAGAAAAGAAAAAGTCTGAAAAGTTTTTATCTGATGCCGCAATGCTAACATCCACGCAGATTTTTATGAACAAAAATGTTTTTTCTTGTGTTAGCGAGAGAAGATGTATTTCCTGCTCCTTATTATTATCACAAAGAAATCCTTTCTCCGTTCACCGGAAGTGGTAGAGTAAGAGAAAAAGCGAAAGATTTTCTGTTGAATGCACAAAAGAAAAAAGTATGTAAGCATAGCATAAGCATATAAGATTGAATTGAATTGAAAATCGTGACCAGACTCTTAGGAGTTCTTATTAAAACTTTGTTTCTCTTACCTGAACTTTTCCCTTTGTTGTTATTATAGTGGTGGTGAGAGCATGCTCTTGTTACCGGAAAAGGAAGGCAAAGAAAAAGTCAGAGAAAAAAGTTTTTTTTCTTATTTCGCCTTATTACTGTCATGTCACTCCTTTGTGGAACTGTCAAAGGAAAGTAGCAAACAAATTTATTTGCCGACCGTAAACATGTGTCCAAAAATGTTAGGCTTTTATCTGGAACAGGGATAGGGCTGCTCCTATTACCACTACATAATCAAAGCAAAATGCTTTGTCTGCTTGATAAAAAACGAAAGTGTCATTTTCCCGACTTTCCCTTTAAAAGGAAATGTTATGTGTGGAAAAAGGAAAATTTTTGTCGGTTCATTTAAATAACAGCGTAGATTCTTTTGCTGATTTTATTTCCTTCTGAAACGGACTTCTCTTTAGTAAAACAAATATTGTTTTAAAGCACGTTGCTTAACTTAACATTTCTTACTCTTATAAAATACACATTTTCACTTTGTTTCTAATTTTACGTTCATGCTATAGGAAATGAAATCAGTTTAGTTTCCGGTCAGATTTGAGTATTGGTGGTCACCAAATACAAAGAGTTGGATATTGATCATCGATACTCAAACCTACTGGTTAGTCATGTAACCCGACTCAGGTTCGAGTATTGGTAGTTCAATAAACAATCATGAAGTAATCTCAAATGTCACATTAATAATAGGTAACCTCATTGATAACGAACTAACTTCACATTATACTAACCTAACCCAAAATATACAATTCGATACTCAAACCTACTGGTTAGTCATGTAACCCGACTCAGGTTCGAGTATTGGTAGTTCAATAAACAATCATGAAGTAATCTCAAATGTCACATTAATGATAGGTAACCTCATTGATAACGAACTAACTTCAAATTATACTAACCTAACCCAAAATATACAAATAAAGCGAGTTGGTGGTTGAATTGAGCGAAGCGGTTAGCTTAGGTACAACTTCAGACCACCGATACTCGAACCGCGCCTTAGTTTCAATCCCTAACAAACTTTTTATACATTTTTGTAAACTAAGCATTTTGCATGCAACACCATAATCTTGGCCACATAAAAACCAGTCTGTACTGTAATGTAACAGAACAGCACCAAAATTCCATTTTCCTTTTCTGTCTTTCTCTTCAATACACCAGCACCAGAACGGAATGCAAAATACCGGAAAATAATAAAGAACCAAATGAAGTTCACGAAGCAAAGTCCGTGATCACTCCATAAAGAGGATATGATGATCGAAAGAAAAAACTTTCTCTTTTTCCAATTTTTTCGCTCCTAAACCCTACAGTTTTCCCCTTCTTTTCATCACACACTCACAAAAAGGAATCGAAAGGAGGGCAAAACTTTTTCTTTTGCGTGTATCTCGGTGTGTGTCTCCTCAATGAATAGCAAGTTAGTTTTCATCCATTCATTCATCCATTCAAGCATTCAATCACTCCAAACGATACAAATTTTCGACTTTTTCTTCATCAGGGTGAACTAGTTCATTTTCGTGGAGCCGTTGTGCATGATGCAAGTATCAAACAAGTAAACCTTTTGGGTATTTCTTAGTTTGAGTAACAACCACGTGTTAATCTTAAGTGTATCTTAAGATATAAACATCTAGGATTGTTGAGGAAATAATATTTGATGCGTCTAGGTATTCTACAATCACCTTTCAATTTGTAGATATTGCGTCCACGAAATTACTACTCATAATTACAATAAGGTAAAGTCGCGTCTAGCTTTTTGCCCACCATATCCTGTCTTGTCTAGTTGCAAGGAGCGAATAAATAAAAGCCCCGTAGAAATGTTGTCAAGTTTAAAATGGTCATCCAATTTAAAATGATTTGACCGATTTTCCGAAAAGCATTCCAAGCAAGCGTTTAAATAAATTAGTAAATCGTGACATTTTTATTTCAGGCCTTTGTTAAAGAAATCAGCACTACCGGGGTAACTTCTCCAGGAACGGCGGGGGCAGCGGCAACAACGTCTGCATCAACAGCCTCTGGAGCGTCTTCTTCAAGTAGCGCCACTAATCCAGTGGTTAATGGAATGAACGGTGGAGGAGTTGCGACAAATGGGAGCATCAGTGGCAGCACAGTGAGTTCTAGCAGTGATGGACTGCTCCGACCTGGAACGAGCAGTGCGAACCCTGCAACCAATGCTCCACAGAGTAGCAACAGCAACGGGAGCGGAACCAGCTGCAGCAGCAGTGTGAATACCAGTGGAACTGGAAATGGAGCCGCCACATCAACTTCGAAAGAGTCGAGGAAAACGAGAAATCTCGAGAGCTATGTTAAGTGGTTCAACCGCCTCTGCTATATCATTAGTAGCGACGTCTGCAAGGTACACGTTTTATTTCCGCTCATTCGTGCATTGCGTTAGCACAATTTACACACGATCTTCTGTCACATTCTTACAGTGCATGACTGACTCGTAATGAAAGGTAAATTAAGGTCTAAAAGGTGAAGTTTTCACTTTATAGAAAGCGGTTCTATTTTCAAAATCAGTTCAAAATGGATATTTTCTTGGTTAGAAATGCAAAATAATGATGCGATAAAGGTGCTTTATAATAAACAAAAATGGAAGAGCAGATTAAAAGGAAAAGGCTTTCGCTTCCGTCTCACATTATATCCATTGTACTTTTCATTTCAATGGGAAGTAAAGTGCACACACACACAAGAAAGCAACATATTTTTTGCGTGACACTATCACGCAGCAAAGAAAAATGAACATAATGGCAGAAAAACATTTTAACTTCTCACATTTTTTATAAGCGAGCCAAAAATAAGGAGAAAAAGTGTTTTGATGGATCCGAAAAAAGCCTTTTGATAATGGATAATCGATGAGTAGCAGAAGAAAAGTGAGGCTTGACTCCAATAGCTTGAGATCCATAGGATTTCAAGTAGTTTCATGAATATGTAGTGTATATCATTATAATAATGAATGAAATGCTGTCTTTTATCATTTTCAAAATGCATAAAAAATAAATTATACACACACCATTTGCACCCCTTCATGCTAACAAGACGCAGTCACAATGAGATACTAGTCATGAATTGGTTGCTACTTTTAAATACGTGAATTGAAAATATGCCAAATGATTTCAATCCGTATATATTTTAATTTTTTCGACAATATTTGTTAGTTATCACACAATTGAATTACCTCTTTTTTGTATTTTTAATAATATTATGCTAAACGAGGTTGCCTTAATCTACATACTTTATCATTATTGAATTTACATGACTGCTCACGTTATTTATAGATGCTTTCAAAGGGTTTAAGGGGTTACTTAAAGTCCCCCCAAGTTTACTTACCATTTGGCAAAATTCTCCATAATTTTCAGCTCATCAATCATTATTTTTTCCCTGCATCAAAATAAAGGATTGCAGCTAGCATTAAAATAAGAGTCTTTTTTTATTCGAGATTTGGCTGGCACTATCCATTTTATTGCAGTTTCATTTCGTTTAATTCTCAAGACATTTCTTAGTAGTTTCTCTCGGCTAGAAGATAACATAAAATAGTGAAAAGAATCTGAAGAGTGTAATTTTTCACACTTTTGACTCCTGATGGTTTTTATCACCCCAGAATCACGCTCTTCCCAAAAAAATATTTTATTATTATTATCATATTGACTCCTTGTTTCAGGCCACGAAAAAGAAGCTCCGCATCCGTTACATCGAGTACTGGGTGGAAGTCGCCAAAGAGTGCTTCAACATTGGCAATTTCAATTCCTTAATGGCCATCATTACGGGATTGAACATGTCCCCTGTGCTTCGTATGAAGAAGACGGTAAAAAGAAGTTGAACACATTTCTTCCAAGAGAATAACATTTTTCAGTTTTTATTTGCCAGTTATTGCCTTTCATACTTTCTGTTTCAAAGAAAACCGATTATTTAAATAACATAAAAGCTGGACACATGCAAACAAAATAACTTTCTTATCAATTTATTCCCTCTTATCTATTTTTATGTATTCATCTTTTCTTTTTTACACCCACGAAACACTTTGAGTAGCTTCCCTCTCTCTGCTGATGCTTTCCCTCTTACAGAGAAAACATCAAACAGAGCTTGCACTATAAATATGCGTGCATGTGACATCGTTCATATAAAAATGGTGAGTTACGATCACCTCAACTTTCACCATGCTTTAAAACATACTGAAGGGGTATCGCTTCGTATCCTATCACACAACACAACAACAGAAGCGCAATCCAAGTTTTTGCTCAAATGAAGCAAGTCAAGACATTGTGTACACTTTTATGGACCCTCTGAGAGCTTTTCACGAAGAGCCTCCTCAGAAAGAAAAAGGAGAGAACTGGAAAGAAAATAAAAAGAAAGTATTTTTATGGCATGACAGTCTTTTTATGATCCCAGTTTGAGGTTAAAAAATACAGAGACCATCAAGATCACGATGAATGTTTATGCATAATAGCTGTATACTGCGTATTTATATTGTTTGAGATCGTCAATATATTCTCCTTCCCTTTCCCTGCACTTGTCTCGTTTTTATTAGGTTATTTTGGGGGACTGTCCTTGTCATAAAATTATATATTAGATAAGTAATGCAGTAATAGTGGAAAATGTAGAAAATCGACTATATCTGGAGTCTAGAGTTTTATTGCTTCACAGAAAGAATCTCCTGGTGAATTTTTTTTCCGCTGCCGATGAGGAAAACGAAAACGAAAGTGAAGAAAGTGTGAGCGTTCCCATTTCCGTTTTCCCTTGTTGTGAAACACGATGATTCTGAGGGGAATGGCGTGAGATCAATAGGAAACAGCTGAGCCAGATGTGTCTTCCACACTTTCGCTCTCGCTCTAACTTTTTTCCACCGCCGAAGAAAATGAACTGTTTTTATTGGGCATTTCACTCTCTCTGTCTCTCTCTGACCTGTTACTGAAAAAGAACAAAGTGACACAGACGGACAGTTGTCTTTCAGAGGAAATTGTTCTTTTGGTTTTATACTGCTGTTGGAAACATGTGTTCTTTTATATCAGCCAAACTAATGGATAATTTCAGAGAGAAAAGCTGTTTTCGACAGTTGTTTAGAGCAAGTGTCATTTAACCCGAATTTTAGGTCACTCTAAGTGATACAATGAAGTAATGGGCTTACAACGGGCCGTTTCCCTCAATTTTGAATTAATGTGGAGTAAATTTTATTGAAATGAGAAAACTCAAGTACCGACTCATTCCACATTCCCGGAAAATTGTTTGCACAACTCGAAAACAAATAAATTATTTGTTGACATTTCCTCCTTCGTTTCAACGTGACTTCAAAGGACCTCTCGAAACGAGGAAATTGCTTTCTTCTCTTTCCACTTCTTCAAACTGTGAACTGTGGACCATGCCACCTGCTTAGCTCTTCATTGAGAGGTAAACTTTAACCTCCTTCAAGGCATTTTGTTCTTTTTGTGCAAAGTTATGAAACTTGGCAGTGGTAGCATTCGATGAGAGAAACATTTTGAAATCGATATTCGGGGATGACCTCATTAATGCACGTAGTACCACATGGAAGAAATAGCTTTGCCTTCTGAACGCTGTAGTTATTCCGGTTTCGACCGAAATCAAGAAGGGATACTTTGCGGCTTCTCTCGCCGATTTTCCTGGAAAGCAATTCATTGTAGTATTGTACTGGACGTCAATCAAGAAGAAGGGGCACATCCAGAAAATCATCTACTTTTTCTCTCATGTGTTTTCCCAAAAGTTTCCCTTCACCACACACACCATTACATTGATAGTGGAAATTGCACAGCGTTTGAGCATCGTTTATTTTTTCATTCTGCCTGGAGAAAACAAACCGACGCTCATGTCCATGTCGCTCTTGACAGAAGAAAAGTATGTAATTTCACGTCATAGACAAACATTATTTTTATCTTCCATACTTTACCGTACTCTTTCTAGAAGAATGAAGTAGACCAATCTAATTTTCCCCGTCGCTCATCAATTTGTTGTTTCCATTTTCTATCATTGGAAATGGAACCTACTGACCGACAAGCGGATAGAATAAGAATCAGCACTTTCTCTCGAACCCACACTTTACAATGCTGTTATTTGCAATTATTGTTTCTACATTTGTCTGACAGATTGTCTGGAAATTTCCATTTCGCAATAGTTTTGATGCCGCTAATATTATTATTTTCATTATTCAAGTACGTACGTATAACCAAAGAGAAGTACGGCGTAATTATTTTTCCATAAAGCATCACATCAACGTAAAAATAACAAAAGTTGGAATTGGAAGTGGGCCAAACTCGCCAAGATAATTCAGCTCCTGTCAAATACCTTTCTCTATATGAACAAAAATTATCTCGTTATCTTGCATAAAAGTTTGTGCAAAAACAAAGAGAAAAGAATGATTTCTTTGATAATGCAACATGGTTGAAAGTTGGCGAACTAAATATTTGCATCAAGCCTAAAGATATAATTTAATTGGATGAATCTAAGATCACACCTGTAATTTCAAGCGAAAAAATTCTAGTTTAGTACAGATATTCCATTTCCAACAACGTCACTTTGATGCGTAGTTGGTCCTTGCTTGAGTAATATTAGTAAGTTAAAAGTTTTATCTCATTTACACAAAGATTGAATCAAACAGACCGACCACCGGTAACTACCTAACGGAATTTCTGCAACAACGCAAATGTATGCCTTGCCTTATTGTCTCCAAGATTTTCAACACAGACGCCCCACGGACTTATTTGGAATCAAAATTTGATGCACAATTTTGTCTTCCACATTTCCATCCCTTATAGTTTTGGTTGCATGTGTCCCTTGAATCTCTGAATGAAGTTATTTTATTAAGAACCAACAGCCACACAGAAATAGTCTAAATAAACCCAAACATTTACGTATTCCGCGTTATTTTACAAACTTTTTTCATTACACTATCTTAGCGTACAGAAAGGCTTTTTACTCTTTCTTGTTATTGTCCAAAAATAATCTTGTTTGTTGAAAATATTTTGATTCATTTCTCTTACTTTTGCCTTTTCAAACTTGTTTCACGGTACAAACACACCAAACAAATACCTAAATATTGCGTTTCACTAAATCAATGTGGGCGGTCTCTTTTCCATTTTAATAGTGGGGCAAAGTCAACTGTGATCTACTCTCTTCCCTTGAACAGGTAAGGAAATACTGAAACTTATTATTACTGTTAAGAGAATTCAAAATGTATTTATGTATGAATGAATACTTTTACAAGCTTCTTAAGCACATGTTTCAAATGCATTATAATGAGTAACGTTATATCAAGTTTAATTTTATTAGTTGGACAAGTCAATTAATTACAAACACTGGAAACATTGGAAATGCTTTGATTTTTGACTGAGTTTGAGTATATAAGAAATTCTTTATAAATCTGAGTTAGTTGGTGGCGTCAGGTGGGCGGCTTCGGAATCAAGAACATAAAATTACCCTACATTCCCTGAACGTCAGGCGAAAGAAATAACCCTTTTTATAGATAATTTTGATAATGAACAGGTACAATCTATCCAGATTTACGATCTTAAACTGAGTACGTGCTACAAAAATGCAGAACAAAATTTGTACAATTGTCTCGCGACTCTGAAACCCGGTTCCAATAGAATTTAATTTACAATTAATCGAAAAGTTATGAAAAATAAAATTTAGCTTAATGGTCATTTCAGTAATTATCACCATTGTCTAACATAATCAAGATAATTGAAGAAGCCCTTCTTTTTTAATAAAGTTTTGTTGTAGTACCTTTGACATTACCATAATTCACAATTTTCAAACGTGAACAAAAAACAAACTAAGAAATCTTTTCGTCATATTATTTTGAACCGCTCCCGAAAATCTGAATATCTAACCTGTCACCAAATGAGCTTTTATAAACTACGTCATTTTGTTCGAAAATATCCTGTGGAATGCCTAAGTGAAATTCCTGAAAGTTCTGGTGTCATTTGGAGTATCTAAAATCAATCAGATAATCAAATTAAGTATCAATGAGTTCCACCTCGAGTGTATAATTTAAGATTTCTTTCTTTGACTTGAACAGCACATGGATCCGTCCTCCAACTTTGCATCATACAGAAGTCTCCTCAGGGTAACGCTTTTTCTCTCTCTTGAAAATTCTTATTTTGTGGCTTGAAAAATATCCCCCGCACCAAATTACCAAAAGTAAAACGAATTGTCGCAAATGAGCAGTGTCAGCAAAGCCGCACACACAAACACTTTTCAAAAAGAACTTTGTCTAGCGCACGTAAAAGAGAAAAAGTTTTAATAATATTCCTTTCAGTTTCACTGCGGCGTGAAGATAGTGAGTTGGTGAGAGAAGAAAAAATTGTAAGGGTTGAATGAATGAATGAGAATATGTTTCAAAGTACTGATGATACGTACTGTGATGGTGTCGTGCGATACTCCAAGCACTGTAGAAAGGTTCTCAGTAGTTTATCTATAGTAAGTGCTCGTGAAAATTATTATTATGTGAGAAAAGAAAGACGGAGAAAATAGATTGTGAGAAGTTTGACAGCTGCCCAATCTGCTTTCTTTTTTACCCTTACCAAAAATTGAGATGATGATCGTGGTAGCAGTAATGATCCAGTTTATATTTATTTCTGAGGAGGGACGCAGCAGCAGAGAAAAATAATTCCTACTTTCACTTTCTCTCTCAACTTGGAATCTGTTTATACGGGCCAGTAATGATATGATGCAAATAAAAATATTTTAAACAAAAGTCCTGTTTTCCTCCTTATGAACAGCAAAGCCACGATCACAATCACGAAAAGTGTGGACAATAAAATGATGAACAGAGAAAAGTTACTCACCGATATTTGTCACTTTTTCCTTTAACTATCCATTGTTCACAACTTTTTCATTGGAAAAATTTTCTCGTGTACTAAACGTAAAAAAATGTTTATACTCAAATGAGATGAGGTAAATTGGTTCAAAGCTATCCCACACCAAAACCGCAGCAATATCATGAACTTCGTAATCCTGTAAACAAAGTCCTGTACAAAAGCTTTCAAAAACTCTAAAGAAGTAATTCCACATAACCTAAAGGGTAACGCAAGTTTGATGTTAAGATAACGTATTGTGTGAATGTCTTGTCTCTCCGGAAGGTGACAGGGACAACAAAACAGAAAGTTCCATAGTTGATAATAAATACCCCGAGACAAAGCCTATTTCACAAATTTGTTTCCTAACACGCTAAAGTAAGCTGTCGCGGTGAAAGTTGCTGAAAAATGATGAACTCAGTGTGAAATTCCATTTCTTTTTAAAAGACTCTTTCAGGAAAGTAAACTAGTTGCAAAAGGAATTTTTAAATTTGTTTGGTCAGTTTTAGCATTTTGTTGTTCTCACAGTCTGTGGTTTGGCACACCACCAACCCGAGTGCGGATACAAGGGCAAAAACTGTGATTCCTTTTTTCTCGCTTTTAATCAAGGATCTCTACTTTCTCCACCAGGGTTGCGCTTCAAGGTAATTAAAATATGCCACTATAGTACCGTAATGTAATGGAACAACCCACTTTATCACTCACTCGCTGCATTTTAATATTCGGAGTAATTAAAAGCGGAGTTCATTAAAATACTCTGTGTGTGACTTTTTTATACTCTTTTCCTTCCTTTAGACTGCCAAATGGCCACATCAATTTCGAAAAGTGTTGGCAGCTCGCGAAGCAAGTGACTGAGCTCATGACTTGGCAACAGGTCCAGTGTCCTTTTCCAAAAGTCCCGACAATCATCACATCCATTCAGACAATACCTGCGCTTAGTGAAAACGGTACGTACGATAATTGCTGGTAAAGACATTTTAAACCCCACTACGACCATCAACATGTTCAGGCTCGTCCATAAATTCGCCAAAAATCAATTATTGAAAAACATTGCCTTTTCTTTCTCCTTTTTTATAAATCTAGTAACAAACAATTAAATGATTTTAGGCTTTAAAATAGAAAAAACGTAGGCTCATGGATGCCTTAATTTTGGAATTGTGCCATAAAGAATAGAAACTGATATTCAAACAAGGGAAAAAGTCGGTAGGTTATCAACGAGAAGTTATACAATAGCGGAGATATTTGTTGATGGTCCCATTCTAAGGAAGAACAACAACGAATTGTTTTAAGAAGAGCGACAAAAACGAGCGAAAGAAAAAGGCGGCGTGGTGAAAGGAAAATTTTGTTAGATCGGCATTAGGCACGTGTATGAATACATACATAATTTTCGAGACAGAAAAGAGTTTGGCCTAATTGTGAAATTGTTTTACTATTATTATTTTACAGCGACTTTTCATCTTTTTTCGTTCTTTGTTTACTACATTATTTGCATATAGCAATATTTGTGGAGTAGTAGAAAGGCGGACGTAACATCAGATAACTAACGACTTTTTTTGTTCTGGCGCTGTTTATTTTCTACAGCTTTGCTCTTGGCATCGTTTGAGTGCGAGCCGCCAGAAACTCCGGAAGAAAAGGAAAGACTGAAGCAACTCCAGGACGAAGCCAATTTACTGCTTCAGATGACAAATGAAGCAGTTCACCACCATCTCCTTCTCCCATCCACTTCTTCGTCTGCTTCTTCTGGAGCAGCGCCACTTCCAATTGTGCCGCCGCTTCCAATCTATTTCCAACCGTTGCCTCCAGCCTTCCAACAACTCCCACAACCCTACGTTTTCGTCTCTTCCACAGACTCCACAATTCCCGCACTCTTTCTCGAGCACGGCTCCACACAGGCTGAGATCCAGGCGGCACACTTTCTCCATCCACAACTTCCGCTCCTTTCTCCTCCAGGAACTGTGGAAAGTTCCAGCAGTCAACAAGATGAGGAAGACAATGAAAGCGGACTTGGAGCTGATGGTCATCTACCTCTGCCACCTCCGCCGTCTTAGCGTTTTGGTATAAAGCCAGAGCAGGATTTTCAAAGCGATGCAAGAGCCGCGTCTGGTGAACGTTGGTTCTGTTGATAAACAAAGTCGTCGCCGGATGGATGCGTGACCACATTTAAAAAACCTCTACATAGATTAGGTGGATAGTGAGAGCATAGATAAAGTTGCTTTATATTTTCAAAGGTGCCTTGTCCCTTTTCAATCAAAAGTATAAAAGTTAACTAATTAATTAATATTAATTACGTGGCTCTTTAGAATCCGTGGAAAAAAAATCAGTGCTCATCAATCAATGTTCATTAAAATTGCTAAATTATGTATTTCTAAACTTTTTTCAATATATTCAAACAATCCCCACAAAAACCACGTTTAATATTATCATGGAATATTTCCCAGTATCTAGTTAAACTCCTAGAATTTACTATAAAATAAAACCCTGTACGCAATTTAAAAAATCTGTACTCTATAAACTTTGATGGTGTATGTATGAAACAATAAACGGTGCTCATTATTTTGAGACAGAGAAAAATATTCGGTTACATGCTTTGTATAAGACATTAATTTTCTCTCCACAGCGCAGCTACTTCACGTCGATGCTTCCTTCCCATCTTTCCACAACAATTTTAATGAACCTCTTGTAGAAGCCACAGCAATAAACTCCACAACGTATTACGTCCGTAAGTACGTGTACAGAAAATTATTATCGATCTTTTCCATCCTAACCACGTGCTTCTACTCTGTTCACTGCGTAATCACTTAGAATTATCTTCTTTTCGCAACAAAAATCTCACTGCTTCTGCACTGCACACGTTATTGCAAAGAAGGAGAACGGAAGTATGTACATGGAGTCAGTTGAACAAATTCTCCTTTTATTGTGTTATTGTGGTAAGGAGCTTCACTTTCTAGTCTCTCCATTTTCTCTGTGATCCCGAATCGCTGTATCGTCTGCTCCCTCTCAACCGTAGTAGAATTTATGTAGAAAAAGAGCAGATCGAACTTTCACTCTCGCCCTTCCCAAGGGATCATCATTTATCTTCTTCTTTTGGATATAATTTTCCCTCTTAAAGAACCTTTTCTTTTTTGCTTCGGGATTTTCACTTGAGATAAAACGGAAAATTAGCGTCACCATCAAAGTACCAATTTATATTACATTTAATTAACCTTGTTCCAAGGAAAGTGATTTTGTCTTTTTTTTCTTCTTTATGAGGGGATTTTTTCTCCTTTGAAATTGAATAATACCAAAAGAGAAAGAATCCAAATTACATAATTAGAAAACCACTACTCCACCACTCTACTCAGTGTACGCCTTGGACTTCTTTTTCACTGTCCCCACATTCACATAATCAGTTTCCTATTAACATTACTTGAGCTTCCGACTTTCTCTGCAGAAAGTAGTTATTTCGCTTTCACCCAAGTTTCCCCGTCATTTTGGAATTAGCTTAGATTACGTCTCTCCTCTTCGTACGTACTTTATCATCGTGATCGTAATGAGCAAATCCTGACAACACATGTTTTCACCATTTCCTCGTAATGAATGGAACCACGAAAAGTGCGTTACAAGACGAGGTCATGTACATGATGACATAATATTCTGCAAAAGAAAGGACATGCTATTTACACACACGATGAACTAATTTTTTAAATCTAAAGTGCTAAATGACAGTCTTGGTGAAACATGGTCACTCTTATAAAAGTTTGCCCCGCTTTCCTTCTTTTTATGAACTCTAAAATTGAAACGTGAAAGGAGTTTGAAATAAACTTGCACAGTATTTACTTAAAGTTTTGGTAATTTCACTGAAGCTCATTATCAGCTTCAAACTAAAAATCGCCGTAAGAAAAGAAACTTTCACAAATCCAAAACGGATTGCCATCACCGTTTCAGCAGCGGAAAGACAACCAAAATTGAACAGGAATTGCAAATCTTCAGAAGTGGGAGCCTAAAACTAAATTTTACCGAATAGCTATACGTAAGTTTGGATGGAGCTGTTAATGATGAAATTCACTAAAAGAGGTTGGGAAAGCTAAAAAAGTAAATAATTATTTTATCGCTCCACAAAAATGAGTTCTCTCGTTAATTAAACTGTAAAGCTTGTTCCTATTCGACTAACAAAAACTAATTACTTTTTGTGTCCACACCGCACATTTAAAATTCCACTTGAACTCGTTTTCCCTCACCGAGAAACCTACCTTCCTCCGCGCAATAAGCTTCACTTTAACAAGATCATTAGGCCACGGTCCAAGCCTTCCTCGCTACGAATATTTCCGTATCCCAGATACTCGCACAGGCTACACACGCATTCACATTGTCAGTACACACATCTAATATCGATTCGATATAGGTAAATATAATCTCATTTATCCCCGTACCGATTTTAACTTCGACTCGGGAATTCGGGATCAGATCAGACCTGGACACATTTTGCTTTACTTCATCGTTTTTAGGGTTTGACATCACCAGACAACTAAAGGCTCTGTCCAGACACAGTTCAACTTAAACACTTTTTCGATTGATTCTCATTCCTGACCCTCTCCTAATGCTTAGCTTTCATGTTTCATCCCGGAAACTCCTTTCGCCATCATTCCAAACTCAAAAGCGTGCAATGAAGCAAAAGGTGAGAGTGAGAGTGAGTGACTTCTCTTTTGAAAACATTTTCACTTTCTCGCTCTTCACTTTATTCGTTCGCTTGAAACTAACCAATGCAATGGCCTTTTCCCTTCTTTTCTTCGATGCAAACACTCTCGAATACATACTAAAAAACTCATTAATTTTATGGACATAAAAACATTGATGGGATGTGATGTGCTCATAAGTAAGTGGAGCTGTGCTAAGTTTAGGGGTTCAAATCAATGAAAATCTCCACTTCCTCTAGCAGTGCTAATAATAAGCACGATTAATACTATGCACATTTCAGATGAATTATCCGGATGGCGCGGCGATAATGCATTCTCCTTGTTTTGAGGAAAACTGAAAATCCATGTTCGTGTCTGCAGTCCTTCACACAGCAAAGAGCAAAGCAGCACTTGCCAACAAATTGTCCTCGCTTTCTCTCCTCCAGCCAGTCATCATCAGTATCAAGGAATAATTAGCTATTATATAAATTGCTCCCTTAGAAGACTGCGTACAAGGAAGAACGATTAGCAGGATGAAGAAAAGTAAATTTGCATACGAATTCCTTCTTCCTCTGCAAACAGAGCATTTTGTGCCGAGGCCCTGTTTAGCCTCCTTTGAAAGTGATTAATATTCACACACAGCGACACATCTATATAAATTCATGTCAGACATTAAAATTAATGAAATAAATCATTGAAAATGGATTTCCTGGTTAATGCTTCGTACAACGACAGCCACATAAGCAAATACAAAACTGAATAACTATGGAAGGGCAAATAAAATAATTTAATATTTGCTTGAATACTTATATAATCAATCTTGGGACGCATTGACGAGTTTTTTGTTTTACGGACACGTTTTATCAATTTGCTTCCCATAAAAATGTTCCCTCATAAAATGAAAATCCTTTTCCTAGTCCATGCATGAAATTAGGCATAGAAGATACAGCAAAGAGCAACATGGTCAAAAAGAGAATTCGTTTTCATAAATTGATTGAGTGATACCCAAAAGAACAAGGAAGAGGACGCCACCAAGGAAAAATGTGAAGAAGAAAAACATAAAAGGGTTATAAAATAGTTACATAAATTTTGTCCAGGTTTCTCGTTCATGTTTGTTCATTTTATCTATTTCGTTGTTCTGTTGATGACAGGTGTTCCGCGTGAAAAAGATAGAGAGAAAAAAAGAGCGAATATTCTCCTTGTCTCAGTAGTAGTGTTCGTAAAACAACTCTAAAACCAATGCATATTTTTATTGAGCCTGCCTGTTTTTGTCTTTTAGCTGTCATAAAAAACCTGTTATTCCCTTCTTGTGACTGAAAAAATCGGACACTCCATGTTGTGCCTGGGATAAGCCTCTTTAGGAACGAAGAGATAAAAATGTTTTATAGATTGCATTTATGGGAGGCTTTTATGAAGTAAACAGTAAACTAGGTGGCGTCTGGGGAATTGTCTCAACTGTGGAACCGTTGAACTTCGTAAAAATACCGAGGAGGTTGTAAGTTGTTGTGAGAGAAGAAAAGCGTCACCACCCACATCTAGTGGTTTCAAATCAAAACTCCTTGGAATTATTTTGACAACAGTCAGTGAGAGTTCCAAACTCTCCTCTGCTTTCACCACCACCCAGAAGAGTGCAATCGTATGCCTTCCCCGCAACTTGATAGTGATAGGACATTTTTCTGTTTCAATGAAAATTCTCGAAATGTGATGGTTAATACAAAATGCAAATCCAAGTCAAATTCATTAAATTCATTATTCGGATTACTCTTTTTACTAATCTCCCGTCGGGCAGTAATGTAAACCAATGAAACGGATTATTTTCGTTTTTTTATATAGTTGATTGAAGTAAGTATCAGGATTATTTTGTAAAAATAAAATGTATACAACGACACAGCTTTTTTATTCTTTTAATGGGGTACATATGTATAAAGCGTAAACTACTGCGCACCAATAAAGTCATAAACATTTCTGTTAGTGTGCATTACTCGGTGCTAAATTATCACTCTTTCACAGAGTTGATTGATAATGATCTTGATCCTAGAATTGTATTACAGTATTTGGCTGGGTATTAGGGAAAGCCGAGAGAATAATGCATAATGGTGATGATGGGTATGACGGATGGCAAAAATATTCTGCACCATCGGAAAAACACCAAGCGTGAAAAGGAATTACTGTCTATTTCTGTGTAAATTGGATGACATTGAGCTCGGCCGCCTAGCGCATTCACAGACGAGTAAAGTGAGACAGAGGCGAGGCGAGAATTAATAATTTCAATTTAAAAGACGCACTATTCTATGTGTACCAAGCCAACTCCCAAATTTTGTTTGAAAGGACAGAAGACAGAGAAACACAAAGGGAATTCACGGCTTTATCGGGAAAGTAGGAAACATCAGCATCCTTACCGTAGGCAATCTCTTCTCTCATTCTTCACCGGGCAGTTTTCATTTGGTTATTATCACATTATTTTTTGGGTTTATTTGTATATGATCACGTGCAAGCCAACAATCAAGGTGGAAAGATCACATCGAAAAAAGAGCGCAATGCTTTCCTTTTTAGGCTCCTCGCCTCTTTTGGAACGAGCAAAAGTGATGATTCGAACCTTTAGTAGCGAGGTGTGCATTTACTGAGTAGAGAACCTGGGCACAAAATTAGCACTGATGAAATTAACGATGCGGACGAAATAACATTAAGCTAATTTAATCATAACAGACGACTGAGAACGGCTGGAAAATAGTGCATTTTCACACGCATAAATAAATCATTCGTGGCAGGAAATAGAATTTAATGAGCCTATGAAAGTGAATGCTACAAAGTTTTGTGGTGCCATAATTAAATTCAGTGTTATTAAAATTTTATGCATTGAATACGGACATGGAAAATCAAAGTGTACCCCAGGGAAATTTTTTCTATAGCTTTTATTATTTCTCATATTCATTTTACAAATAGGATTCTTCATTTGCTGGAAAAATGATTATTTTTTCAGAGTTGGCAAATTTGCTCTCGATTATTTTTTAAATTGCCGGTGTAAATAAAGTTAAATTCGTTTTCTGTTCGGCATATTTTCAAATTAATTTTATTAACTAACCACACTACCGCGGATCGATATATTATATTTGCTTCAAAACGTTGTAAGGCACATTACAATTGTATTAGTGTAAGCTATTAATTGGAATTAAAAACCCTTTAAATAGTTTGAATTAATTTCGTTGAAACATCCCATACTCAAAACTTTTCTGTTTTTACGATAAAAAATTACAAATCGAATTATAATTAAATAACAACTTTGTAGTTTTAAACTAAGTAGTTTGTTTAGTATTGTTGAATGTAAGGACACAACGCGATTGCATCTTGCAACAATGAAATTCTCACAGTGAGAAATTTGTTTTAAAACTCCAGCGATGGATAAGTACCCTTGAAGAAGTGCAACTACTTCGGGTTGAAACAAGTAAGTAGTAACACAAAGAATGCTGGAAGAGTAATAAATTGTTTTGCAATAAATACAAAATGAGAGTGTGTGACAGAAATTGACAAGGAACAATAATCCCGCCCGACGCACGGCAAACAAAAATTGCGTTGAACCCGACACAAAATACAAGACCACCCACGTTGTTCCGGTGTTGATGATGATAATTCTGTTGATGATACTTTGTTGTCAAGTATCATTTTCCGATGAGCTATTACAAGCTATCAAAGGTACTTGGAAGTTCTGTCTGTGTAACTTCTTGAACTGCTCTTTCTCCCGGGGAGTTTCCGGCTGCTCGCACAGATATGATGCGTATATAAGTTCTAGAAATGAAACATATTACATTGTAGTATACAAACTTTTTACCGTTTCCTTTTTAAAGTCATTTCGGCTGATTACTCCACATTATAAAAGAAGAAAGTACGAAGAATATAAAACGAGTAAAAAGTTTTCTTTCAAACAAATTGAATTACAACTGCGACAAGACTACTTTTTAGGAATACAAGTGTCATTCATGTAGGTAGTTAGCTTCGAACAGGATTCCAGAATAAAAACGGTAGATTAATTTAGAATTGTTTTAAGCAGTTTACCTCTTCAACTACCCAAATAATAGTTTTTATTCCTCGTATTTGCAACTTCAGAAGTAACAATAAACATTTTTGCTTCCCTCCTTTTTGGAGACTGTCTTACCTTGTTCATTAAAAATGGGCGATGCTTGGACCGAGTTAAAGATACTTTGTATTTGAACAAAATCACATTGGACCTTTTGCCAGAAAATGATCTCCGACACAAGTTTGGCAAGTTGGCGGCATTTCTCGAAATCGATATGTCCATTTGGAAGCCTGAGAATTTTAAGTAATAAAAACAAAAGAAAGAACAAGCAGTTAAATCTTTCCACTTAATTGGATTGTGAATGAATTTCTCTCCCAGATTGGGTGTAGCAATGGCTGGTTGGTAACTTACCGCGAAGGATGGACCGAGTCAAGGTTGTACAAATCTTTCATTAAAAGGGAGAAGTAGGGCACGATAATCCGGTACGTTTTGTTTTCACCTGCACCGCTTGTGCACTGCCATACCGCAGCCTATAAAGCGAAAAAGTTCATATTTATAGTTAGGCGAAGTCATAAAATGTAACTGGAGTCAACGCAATAACTTTGATTTTAACAAAAGTGAAAGTAAGTGAGAGAAACAAAATAGTCGTTTGGTGTGTCACTCTCACTTTTTATCATCACAAAAGGTAACCATGATATGATCGTCAGAAAAGAAAACTTTGCTTTCTGCTTGATTTTATTTTATTTTATCGGCAAACAAAAATGTAAGGAAAGTAAGTGAAAAGGGCAAAAAGTTGGATACTCTTTCTTTACTTCTTTGAAAAATATATCGAAGCCTTTACTTAACATTTACCTTGTAAAGTTTTCTGTACGGCGCATAGTTCTGCTGAGGATCCACTGCCTTCTCCACCTCCGCCAGTTCTGTGTACAAGGGCTTGCTCCACTGTTTTAATGTAGTGAATAGATCCGGTTGGTTAAACAATAAACGCCAAAAGGATCATTTCATTCCACATCAGGAAAAACAACGGAACAAAAATTGCCTCAAACTTAATATTGTCATGTCAGGTATGTCGTTGGGTTTCGCTGTAATATATTTTCTAGAGAATTGTGTACTTTGATACTTTATTTATTTATCCCAGTTTAGGAAGTAACAAAACCTCCTGGCAGTTAACACGAGCCATATTATATAAGTTGAGAGGAAGTAATGAAAACAATTTTTTATTTAGAAAACAATGAGCAGCTGACTGACACTAATTTGGTGCAATAAATACCTTTCTTTCTAATTAATGGTGAAAGCTATCGTTGTTGGCAAGAGCTATAGATGTAGTCGAGGCCTGTGTAGTGTTAGACTAATTAGGCGTAGCATTGCTTTCATTTCTTTCACTCGTCGAAACGTAGAAGAGAGAAAACTCATTACCTGCTCCTTAAATAATTAGTTTTTACGTCAATCCCAGTCAAAAAAGAAACTTTTGCTTTCTCTCTCTCCTTTTCTTTTTCTTTGCACATGAAAATGCAAACGAACCATTCCTTTATGGTTATTGTTTATTGCTTTTCTCTTACTTACCGTCTTCTTGAGACGTGCAACAGGAAGAATATTAAGGCCAGCGAGTATTGCCATTAACGAGTTGAAATTACGGATGTTGAGACACTCTTTGGCCACCTGGATCCAGTACTCGCAAACACGACACCGTGATTTCTTCTTGGACATCTGGGAAACATAAAAGGGAAGCAGTGTAATAATAAAAATCTTAAAAAAGAGAATTCTTCAACTAGGCACATCTCGAATTGCATACAAATTGCCCACAAAAAAGGTGCAGCATTGAGCCAGGAGAAAAAAAAAAGTGACCCAGAAAGGCTCGTTCTCCTTAAATATTTCATGAGAAATGAATAAAAAATCAAACGGCTGCAATTCATTTATTATGTATAAATAGACCACGGTCACAAAATAAAATATAACGGCATTTTCCCAATCCCCGCCATATTCCTTCCCCTCCTCCTCTGTATTTGTGGGCCTGGGAAACTTTGGCGGTTGACCAAAATGAGATTCATCTCCAAAATGTTTGCAGTCGCAGTTAGTTCCAAACATATGTGGGAGTGTGTCTCTGTGTGCAGTAATGGTTTTTGAGCCACCACAAAAACGAGGCCAAAGACATATTATTTATAATTTGACAAGATTCCGGATTCAAAATAAAAATTTAAAGAGAGTCTCCACACAATACGTCACTGTCTGACCGTCGTCAAGTCCAATAAACTTTTCTGTCTCACTTTTGTGAATGGCACTGAACCGCAATGTTTCTCATGAATGAAATTAAAAGTGAAAAGGCACTGGGTTCAATTCATTCCGAAATTTTTAGCGAGCTTTTTACTTCTTAACTTCTTTTGATTCCTACAGCCGCAGTCACTTTGAACTCTACTGTACGCATTTACCTTACAAATTTCGGAAGCTACATAGTAAGTGAGTCGTTGAAACCAGCGGACGTACGCTTCCAGATTTTTCGTTTTCCGATTGACGCAATCACAGACTCGAACTCCAGTCTTTAGATCCTCTTTTCCGAGAGTCTGGAATAGAAAAGATATGTCATTTTGTAGTCCGTAGCTGCTTCTTATTTGCCAAGATTTCTTCCTTAACAAAAGGAGGTTATTAGAATTGCAAGAAAAAAATTTAAAGCAAGTGGAATTTGTTTTCTTAGTGGTTCTGTGCTATATTACATTCCAGAACGAAACGTACACTAAACTGAGATGCCCTTTTTGGTTCCGTAGCTTTTTTCTATTTGAGAAGAGAAAGTTCCCCAAAGGAGAGCATCGTATTGTGGAACTAAAACATTCATCATTCATGAATCATGATTTTCTCTCTTTTTGTCCACTCAATGTAACAAGCAAAACAGACCCTGTACACTGGATGTGTATTTATGTTACGCTTTTTTGTCAAGGATTTCTGGACCATAAAAGAAAATACTCAAGAGAGAGGTCTTAACGTTTTCCTTGTAATGCGACACCACAATGCGACCCATGCAACTTAGATATTTTTTGGAATGATATTAAAGGAAGAAACAAAAAATCTCACTGTGCAAGGAAAAAAATAAGAGCGCAACAACAATAAACAAGACACGGTGGTCCAGTTTAGTCCAGCTCTAGAGAAATAGGAAACTGAAAATACTACTATTTTTCTTTTTATGGAACACAAAAGAGAGGCAAGATGGAATCTGGGACGCCTATTTTTTTTTTGTTATTTTCTGCCTCATAATATCGTAATAAACAAGGACCATTCATTTACTCTGTACCATGTCACATTTATGTTCTACGCAAAGCACAGTCCGTTTCTCACCTACTCATGATAGTTTCATTTTTTGTTTTTATTTAAACTTTGTGAAAATTGTAAGCATTGCTGTCTCGAAAAAAATAGCGATGTATATGAATGAGTCCAATAAATGTTGAAAAATAATATATTTTAGTGAAACGATATAGAGCAAAATTCATTCAAAATAACCATATATCGTCACTTTCTTTTCCTAGGAAAATAATGCCAAGAAGCAACTGAGTGCTAGCAAATCCTTCCAGCAAAATGCCGCTCAACTAAACCGACTTCCCACTATTTCAATGGAAAAGATTTAGACCAATACGCTGACTTTAACTCCGACCAAATACATAATACATACAATAATATGATATATGGGTATGATAATATTATGGGGATTCGAAATATATTGTTCCCGTATTGATTGAATTAATTTGTGCAGTAGTTCGTTTGGTTAAATTGAAAACACAATTTTTTTAACAATGGAAAAGTTTGCCCTGAAAATTATTCTTGATATTGACGAATGGTCCCTGAAAGAATTCGTGATGATATGTTATTAGAGAGAAAGGACAGTTTTTAATCGGGTTATGTCTTCAAAGGAAAAATAAGAGTTGGAGAAGGCTCAAAAGGGAAAAGAGAACGGATATGAAATAACTAGAATGGATTGCCCGAGTTGGCACGTTCTGGTAAAAAATACTACATATTATATTTTATTGTGCCCTCTTCGCCTCTTACCTGAACAAATTCATCTGGCCCAATGAAGGAGAAACGCTGTAACTCCACGAGCGTAAGCTGCTCTGCCATGGTGGCTGGATCCGGACAAATTGTGACAACAGAAGGCTGTAATAAACAAACAGGAAATAATTATATGATGAATTCGGCGATTAGAAACGTTTGCCTCTGTCGGCAGAAAGAAAGCATTATTTTCTGTCTCCTCTCTTTCCAAATCCAAAAATATCTCTTTTAGAGAAACCCAAGCTTTCAACTCTTCCTTTAGATGTATCATATTTATTTAATGGAACTTTTTACATTCCATTAATCAAACGGAAAGACTGGGGAGAAAATCTGTAGTTTTCTCATTGCGTTCACTATTTACACTTTCGCTTACTTTCTCCCTTGGCTTCTTTAAATATTCACTGGAAAAAAGACTGTGTAACAAGAGAGAAAGCAGCACAGCACACTTTTTTCTTCGGGCCATACGAAAATTACGAGAAAAGGAATGATGTGATCATGTTCTTTCTAAAAGTGGAGTGTGCCTATTAAAATCCTACAAATGCTTTCTGATATGATCTGAGCTAAGTTGAGCAAAGTGAAAGCGGAAAAGATAACAGGCTCCAAAAAGGTAGCACAGATTACACGTGCACGAGCACACACCTAGAGAAATAACTTACATGAATAGAAAAGACGATCCGAAAAGCAAATCATTTTTTTCTCTCTAAGTGAATTCATTTTCAAGGATTTTTAACACGAGCAGAGAAAGTAATTCTAACGGGGTAAAGCTGAAAGGAAAGAGAAAGTCGTAGTTAGTTAGTCCAGTGAAGCGCGAGGAGGAAGAAGTGGAGTGGTTTCTGTCGGTGTGAGAAATGATTGTAATCTTCATCCTTCTCTCGTGTTTTATTATTGAGCCGGAAAAGGATGTGAGGTTATTCATACAGAACACAGTCAGACGATGGTGTCAATTGTATGGAAAGTACCAAACAGAAAAGTTTTAGTCACCCTTGTATACATCAGTGTAATGGCAGATTTTCAAAGCTTCGTATTGAAAGCAGAATGTGATAATGATATTAATGGATGACCCTATATATAAAAAGTTAATAACGTTGGTAGAGAGCCCGTAAAATTTATCTTATCCTAGCTCATGGATTCATTTCACTACAAAAAATACGTATTTCCTTTATAAACGTGACCATAATCTGCTTTATTTTACTTTTTCAGCACTGACTTATTGCATTTATTTTATGTGTATTCAACATTAAACGAAAATAAGGGCTCACACATTTTTTAATTCTGCTGTTTTAAGGAACTACCTATATATTTTGACGAAAGGGAAAAGAAAATAAATTTGAAGCACCATCGTCATTCTGGTGATATTCTCCAGAAGAAGGCGAAAATATTCCCTGTTTGATCTTGAATCTTTTAAATGGGTGATTTATGAGACGGCTCAAAATGTTCTTTCTACACCTTGATTTTTTGTTTTCGTTTAATATACAGGCTCAAGGTATTAATAATTAACATCCTCCTGTGAGTTTTTTATCTTTCCCTTCTTTCTGGTTATTGAGTTTATCTATACCGGTGTATTCATTGCGCGCACAATCTGCAAAAATTAAAAAATAACTTGGCTTTGTTCTTTCGTTAACTTAACTATTCCTCAAAAGCTGTTCTTTCTTTATTCATTCCCCAGATGAATCCTCAAGACAAATCCTAAAGGAAGCCCGCCTTTGCTGGAGAGAAAGAAGGAGATTTAGGTGAGTCAATCGAGGCTCTTTTCTTCTCACAAAAAAAGTGAAGAGTACAAAGAAATTTTTTTGTCTGAGTTTCCCCTTTTTTACAACTCATTTAATATTCTACTTAGGTCGATTTCATTCTCCAGTGAAAGTGCGTTTCTGAGTTCTTAAGACCTTTGCATTTTAGCACCTATTCTCTGTATAATTTCAAAGAAGAAGAATAGAAGGTGGATCATATTCCCGAAATAAATAGTAAATTTTCTACCTTAAAAGTACCTTTCTTTGCTCATTCTTTCTTCTCTGCTTCTGTGGGGAATGCAAACTAGCTTGAAAAAATTTCAGGCTCGTTTCTTTGCCTTAGCAGACAGAGAGATCACAAGAGAAGCGTAGAGACGTTCTCTCATAAATTTTATTTCTCCAGAGGGAAAAGTGGGAGAAAAAATCTCTTTCTTACACACTTTCGCCGGTTATTAGTGATTCATCATCAGTATTCGTCATTGCTTGAAAATGAATGAGCCTAAAAATTGCTCCCCGTCTTGCCGTCTTCCCTACATTTTTTACATCTGGAGAAGGTAGAGGATAGAAATTCTATTCATGATGATATCGGCTTACCCATGTTTGTACAACTATGTTATTTCACAAGATGTCGTCATTTTAAAAAAAACTAGAGACTTACGTTTTCTGTATACTTGAGCAGTCAACTCAACAGACTACTATTGGGAAACCCTTTTTTGTTAGCAATTACCTTTTTATGGTTGAATGGTTAACAAGTGCCACACATACATGAATCCCGGATAGTTAAAGCAGGAAAGCAAAATTTCTGGAGCTAAAATGAATTTCACCCCTTCTCCGTGTCTCACTGAGAATTACTTCATTTTTAGCAACGATTTCTTCACTACTTAATACATTATTAATTTTGTCAGCGAAAGTCAAAACATTTAATCTGCTTCCTTCAACAGTGAAGCTAAAAGCAAAGACTTTGACAAACGTTTAAAAAAAATTCCACATTAATTCACAGTAGTAAAGAGTCACCTATTCTCTACTTTAGTTTCAAGAACGCTTCCGGCATCCCCGCAAACACATACACCCACTCAAGTTTCTTTTTATCTGCCGTGCCGACAAAAAGAAAAAAAAGTTGTCGTTGAATAAAACGCACTCGAGGTCTGAACTTGAAATACGCAACCACGCAAAAAATTCTCTGCACACGTGTATTAAACAGAGACGTAGCATAATAGCGCCTTGCTTATAGCAAGTGAAGACAGGCTTAACTTGCTTTTTTACTGTGACGACTTACTCCACTCGGCAGAAAATCCCCTTTCTTTCTTATTTCTCTCCGCAACAAAGAATAGCTTGCAACTATGTCTATATATGTTGCTGTGTTAGTGTTAAACGGCGACGAAAGGCATGAAAGGCGATTATCCTCCCATAAAAAATAATTCTGGATAAATATTTTTCTGCGAGAAAGGGAAAGTCACATTTTGTGTCATCTCATCACAAGATCATCATAATATCATCAGACATTCCATTCCTTTTACATATTTTTCGTCTATAATAGAGAAGAATTTTACTCTACAAAGCGGATAATCTAATACCTAACTTGAATATTTTCTATTGGAGCACAGAAAGAACACAAGTGTCTATCTAGAAACGATGGATTTACTCAAGCGTACAAGAAATTACTGCCGCACTACCAACCGCTTGTCTCTTTGCTTTGCTTCTTTCTCTGTACTGTTACTGCTGTTCCATTTTTTATCCCTCCACTTGACTGACTCTGCTCTCTTTAACCCTTCTTTCAGCCAGTAAAATGCTTCTGCTTTCGTTTATAAGGAGTTACCCTTCACTTCTATACATTTTTCGCTTGAAATCATTCTTCTTCATCATCATCACTGTTATCGTCGTTGCATGCATAAAACTATGTACATATACAGTGCTTGAGGATAAAGTAAGATGCGATGTAAGTGAAGTGAATGATGGGGAAAGCTGAGAGCCGGATGCGATGCGGGATTCAGAATTCAGGGATACAAAATACCTAAAAAGAAGGGCAAACCCGTACATTGTCGTATTCATGCCTTACTACCATTACACCTACCTAAGCGATAAGAAAATACCTTTCATTTTCATTCTTCTGATATTCCATACCATTCACAAGAAGAGCCACCACAGGGAAATGGCTATAGGATAATATTTTATAGGACAAGTATCAGTCGTGAAAATCCAGGTCGACATCATAAAACATTACTTTTGTGTTTTATTTCCTTTTTGCCCAGAGGATCTTTGTACTGTGGTTGTCTCATCTGTCCCGTTATCTCTCTGTTTTACTCAACCTTCTCCAAAAGTGTTGCTTTACTAGCTTTTGTGGCCGATAGGATCAGACTTGAGCAGGTAGTCAAAGAATTGAAAAAGTTTGCCCGACCCTGGCCCTCCCCACTAATTGGAATATTTTTAAATTTCTTATTTAACTTCTTTCCAACTCAATTCCTCAAAAAAGCATTTTCTTACAGGATCGTATCATGATGGTTTCCCATCATCATTACATAGATTATTCTGTGAAGTTTGCTCACGAAAGCAAAATAAGATAGAGCAAAGCGATGCTTTACCGGCAGAAAAAAAACCTTTGATAATTTTTAGGGTGACAATGACAAAGCAATTTATTTTTAGTGACAATGATTTTTGAAGACAGTTTCAAAAAATGGAGACGGCTCAAAAAGTGCTGAGAATAAAAAAGAAGTAGTAATAAGGTTGCGGCAATAAAAAACAATGGCAAGGCATGATGCAATTACTGTTTTGCAAGAGAGACAAAGATCCAGTCTGTGAGTGAAAGAAAAAGTCATAATGAGATGATGGCACGGAGTAGGAAAAAAACGTAAAAAGGAGAAAAGGATAGATATTATTATTATTATTATGACTATTACTATTTGGTACACTTACAGCAGCAATGGGCTCTCCAATGGAGGCCTCTGTCGTTATCCGGTGGAGAAACTCTTCGTACCTTTCCAACGCTGCAAGTCGAGCAAGTAGAGCGGCCAAGAGTTGCGAAACTTCCTCCCGCACCTGCACAATAGCACCAAAGAGAAAAGATGACTAGGATGGAACAACACATTAATTTTGGTTATTATTATTATCCCTGACCAAAGAACGTAACGCTTTTGTATACCAAATGAATGAAATAATATTTTTTACGCTTCTAATAATATGCAATGTGTGCTTTCAACAACGCTTGTATATTATTCGGCGTGAAAAGTAAAGAATAATGATAAAGTGTCCATTTTCACTTTTACGAAAAGAAAGTGAAAGCACGATCCAACAATTATGGCATAATTACGGGACGCGTTGTCCGTACTTTCAAACAGAGTACACTTCCACAACTTTCAAAGTTGTTTACGCTCTTTCTCCGTTAAAACGAAAGTGAAAGTGCAAAGTAACAATTTCATTCTCATTTTCTAAGAATGAATTGTCCGTTTATTTTTATACTTTCTGACCTACTTCATCAGATAGTGAAGGCAACATGTGCTTCAGTTCCTGGCGCTTTTTTATGCTTCATCCAATATCGTTAGTGAAGCGTTTATTTGTACCAAGAAATAAAGTTAAGTATTAATATTTTTGCTCTACTTCCAAACAATCTGTTCTTGTGTTTGGTGCGGCATGAATACATCTGAGTGCTTTGCTTACAAGATCATTTTTAATAATTTGATCTTACCTCCTCATGCGAAGCGACACATTTGTGGGCGAGATTTCGTACGTGGGCCATCATACGGTCGTCTCTAAAGTCGTAGGGAAAGATCTCGGTCCATGGACGGAGAAATTGAACAAGAAGAGGAATCACACTTAACGGCAGGTCCAAATCATCCTACAAAGAGAACAATAAAAGCAATTAAACAATCTTACAAAGGTTTCAGAAGAACGAGACAATGTAGCAATGAATATTTAAGAAATTATGCATATTTAGGAAAATCTTCAGGTTACAATTGTCAGCAATAAAGTTATATTTGTTTGTATGATTTCTTCAGTGGTTGTTTTAGTATGTATGTATATGTACAATAGTTAAGTTAGACACCCGTTGGTATTCCGGATATTTACAAATTCTTGTGTGAGAATAATAATACACATAAGGCAAGCACTTGTGCTATAGTTATTGCGAAAGGAGTACGAAACAACTTTATAATTTAAGAGCAACAGAGTGGAACGAGAAACAATTTAATTTCATAATCCTACTGATGACTGACTACAAAACGCAGTTGCAAAGTCGGGTTAAACTTTCTTTGTATATTTACGTCCTTTGCTTTATTACGGTTTACTCTACATTTATCATCATTATGGACCTTTTTATTTGCAGCCATTAAAAAGTTTTTCATTGCCCTTCCTTAATATTATACATAAGTAATATCCACACACAACGACCATTCTTCCCTTTCTCCGGTTATTAAAATATTGTTAAGTTTGAACATAGTATGATGATGATGATAAAAGGGCACATTCACATACTCCATGAAGCGTGTCTTTCCCCACTTTCCCTTTGTCCTGAAGACCTTTCTTTTTTAGTAACCCTTCTACCACACTTTTGATTCTGCAGTCACTTAATAGATTTGTTGTTGTATACTTTGGTCGTTAAATATTGTCTTGCTGCTTTATAACACTTCCGTTAGTTGGTTTAGTGTTGTGCAGATCGCAAAAATGACAAAAGTCAAATTGCCGAATCAGTAAACCTGGAGTATTAAATTAACAAGTGGAATGTAAAAGGTTGATGGTTTTTAAGAGAAAATGTACAATTTACTTCAGGTTTAACCAGATGTTTCCTAGAAATTATGTGTGTATACGCCCACAAAAATCATTAAACTTTCTATCAATGTAAACACAAAATTCCGGTGGTTGCTGCCTGCCTTATGACTTAGGTTAGCTACTCATGGAGCAGAAGTGCTCTCCCGGGAGAAATACCTGCGTCACTCACTTCACTTATTATGCTCTTAACATTCTCTATTTTCTCGACCAAAAACGCTTTGTAACAGATGGAGATCGCATTAAGTAAAGTAAAAGTGAAGAGTGTTGAGGACATTGTCATGCGGTGATGGTTGAGTTTAGTATTATGAAGTGTCCAGAAGTACGGATGGATAGGTTTAGGTAAGCGTGACTGATTACGTTACGTTACAGACCTTGGAAACGCAAGTGGTGTGGATATGATGTAATCAGTTGTTTCTCAAGTCCATTTTCACTGTATAAACGCCATCTTTATTATGGCAATGTGCCGTTGTTGCTGCTGTACATAATAAAAATCTGCTGTGTTGGCTGGTTTGTCCAGACTAGACAAGGCTAGACTAAGACATTTCTCAGTTAATAATTTACATGTGGACACCGTCTAACTCCATTTAAGGCATTTATGGGCATGTGAGAAAGAAGACAACTTCATCACATTTCTTGTGTTGAAAAAGTGGTTTCGTGTATATACAGGCGTTTTCCGGTCCGGGATATCTATTACTGGAGCACTATTGTGATTGTGAAAAGGGAGCGAGCACAGAACACTGAGCACATAACATGGGATTTTGTGAACAGAAGAAATAATAATACGATATTCTCTCGTTATGGATGATGATGACGACAATCATGTCGAAGGATGCTGATAGCGGTGTAACTGCAGCACGCCCAGTAATCCTTTTCCTTTCCACTTCGTTCTCGACAACTCAACTCTTTTCCATCTAGAACTATGATTGTGTGATTTCCGCCGCAAAAATCGTTCATTCTCATTCTCATCTTCGGCAAGTTCGCATAGTCTAACATAAAAAGAGTCTGCTTCTTTTCCCCTGTTCGATCATGTGTAGCTACGAATAAGTGTAAGTGGAAACGAATGCAGTTATGTGTTTCGGCAGTAGTGCTTGAGCATGGTTGGAACAAGTAAGTAGTAGGCATTTCGTACCATATTATCACACCATCATCATCATCGTGTAGTACACATCATCAATAGCGCGGTTCTAGGAATTGCAACAATTTCTCTCTCTTTCTGCTTCGGGAGTTTTGCATAATGCTACCCGATCAAAACTCCGCTCTCATCTCTCCAGTGGAATTTTTACAAATTTCGACTTTGGCAACGTAATGGTAACCAGAATGTAGAATTATCATAGCGATGCCCACAACCCGCAAATTTTTCATTTTCTCTCACCCACTAAAATAAAATAAGATGTGGTGAAGAGGAAAAACTAGTTTTGACAGCCAGCAGCATCCAAGCTGTAACTGTATTTTCTTCAGGTATATTTTAGATTACCCAGATATAGTATGATCAAGACCAAATGTTTGGAAAGAACCATGGACCAGACTTTCATTTTCATAGGAACCATACTACGGCATATTACGGTTGACAATACAACACAACTACCACCATCACAATAGAAATAATGAAAACTCCATTTGTGTTTACCTCATGTTAAGACTTAAAACATAAAACTATTTACACAAGTATTCTGCTTACTAACGGAAGCAAATTGAACTGCATAAAGTGAACTATTACTGCTCAAATGGAACTCTTCGATTCGAAAGCTTGAATGCAGACGTGTTTAATTTCCGATACATTCATTCATTTGGGATGATTACGAGAAGAATTACAGATCAAGACAAGGTTCCCATTAATTAATGTGAGAGAATGACGGAAGCGAAATGACTATCGTACATCCTAGACTCAAGAACCCCGAGGTCTTTTGTTTCCGGAGTTTGTGGAGATGGGAAAATAAGCTTTAGTTTTCTCAGACCCATAAAATGAACGAAATTACAAATGTAAAAGTAACGTGTGTAACTTTTATTAAGGCAGTCGAATGACGCTCGCTCGAAGGCGAAAAACTCGAGTTGATAGAAATGATCAAAAAAGGCTCACGTGTAGATTTATCATTACCTGGATTCCAATTAATCCACCGTGACAAAGTCTCTCACATTCTCTTGTGCCACAGGAAGGTACTTCAATCCTGTATCCATCCACTACGCGCTCTGACCTTTTAGCTTGAAATCTTTGATTACTAAATATTCTAAAAGTATATTTATATTAAAGCTGCCTTCAGGATTTATCCGCTCAGGTGAAAGCAAACATTTGTTTGCAAACAATCAATGCCTAAGCCCACTTGAGAGGGTTTAGGAGGGGTTAGTGAATGAATGGCATGTAGCATTCAATAATTTATCTAATCAAAACAAAACTACGCATCCTTCTGTACTGGAAAAGTGCCCGGCATCGTTTTATATTGCAGTGTTTCTCACGGACTCTAACTGTCTACTTTGTCGGAGTACCCTTATACAATTTAGGGTGCACTGTAATTAATTATTCTCGCAGCAGTTAAACAAAAACACTAATGCGGCAAGCAAAGTATTTTAAGAATGCTCTCAGCGTATAGTTGCCCTACGTTATACGTACAACATTTTCATTTATTTACTTCTTTGTACTCCAGGCTTTACTACAGTAGTATAACTTTACTCTTGTCTGAACAAGACAAATGCCTGTATTTATTCGGAATCAATATTATTTTGATGAGTTTGGCAATGGAGGCAGGGCGATGGAGAGCGATAAATTCGGAATTGTCGTCAAGGCTGAAAAGAAGAAGAATTCTTTTGCCCATTGCAATATGAGTCGCATGGTACATTGTTTCATGCTTGAACAGTTATTCAAACTGGGCACGTTTTGTGCGTTTCTACTTATGTATTTAACGAGTTGGATTTTCTCAATACGTATTTATTCAGTAGTAAGTAAAGCCCATTTCATTTTCAAATAACATTTAATACGCCCTGACAAAGTCTGCATTATGCCACTGCCTTGAGTGAAAGTGAGTCGCTGGACATTAAACAAAAAAGTAAAACCGATTTTACCCGCACATTGGACAAACACGCGTTTGCTTTTGAAACGAATACTGCCTGATTGCCCTCCATCTCTGATGCATGATATCTACAGACAACAGAAAAACTAGCCTTCCGTGTAATAAACAGTTGACACAAATCCTTCCGAACGGGTTTAACAAACAGCAGTTGCAGCAGCATCCGGTAATGCGCCTCCGTTGCGTGTGTCGTTGAACGCCTAAAAGGACTCCTCAAATCCTTATATTTTTATTTTAAATGTCACTTTCATCATGGATTTTGAAAGGCAAAACCGAATTTAGAAAAATCCACAGGGAATGTTTTTCTGTCAAACTGTCTCCTTTGACGAAAATCTGTTCTGTTTGTAGTTATGTAAAACCAACGGAATCCTCTAAAGAATAGTTTTTGTTTTGCAATGAGTACTTCTTCTCAGGATAATGAAGGCCTAAATGTTCGCGATGAGCCCCGATGCAAAATATTCCAATTATGCTTAAAACAACAATAGAATACAAATATAAATCATCCAAACCCCGCTTAGCATCATCTGTCACGATATATTATGCGCTTCCTAGAAATGAAATGAACCGTGAACGGTTTATGAGTCTAGAATAGAAATGATCCGTTTTCCTTCACTATTGTATGCAGCATCATTTTATGGACGCATATGAATAATAGTTCGATGCTCTTCCAAAATTAGTTTCCAAGAATTGCCCTGGAGAACCAGACAGACAGTGGCATTATTCACCTATTTGTATTATTAAAACTGTACCACTACATTATTCAAATACACCTTTAATATGGATTATTCACTTGCTCGTATGTATATAATTTCTCTGGTGTCTATCCAAGAGGAAGTTAAAGCATTGCCAAAGTCAGAATGAAAAACCCTGGGCTCAAGATAAAATCAAATAAAGTAGGCCGTTTCCACGTTTTTATATGTTTTAAAGAATTCTATTATACATTTTTTGTGCCTTTTTATGTTTCTTATATGTTATTATGCCAGAACGATGTGTCATTTCACTTTCACAGCCGAAAGAAATAAAAACTATATGATATAGAAGAACAGTATCGCAACAAGATAAATACACTATGTGCAAATAGAATTGTCCAAAAATATAGGTTTCTCCCAGGATCATTTTAGCTCTGAACTATGATATATTTTGTCTTCCCCTCTCTGTGTAACTGAAATATGAGTAAGTAAATGAAAATTGAGAATCTACTTAAGTGATTTAAGCAACAAAAGCATCATCCCTTAAACGATATGTGCAGAGCTGGGCCAAGCCAATTACTTCTCATCAGACAGAATGAGAAATGACAAGAGACAAAAATTCCTCTGTTAAGCATTTTCATACTCAATTTGCATCAGTTGCACGTGACACTCATTCCTTCAGTCTCATTTCTTTCTTACGACGTAAGCTGGATTTTCATGCGACTTGCCTTCTTCATTACATTCATCTTATTACCAATATTCCTTTCCATTTTCTCTCCTATTTTCGCCACCTTCTGTGTTCCTAAAAGTAACTCAACAATCACAACATGAGACAAAACCTGTAGGGGTTTTTGTAATAAATATGTTCGCACCACTTATAAGCCTTTCTATAGAGTTATATTCCAGTGGTTTACCATTGGAATCAGACTCAAGACAGACATAAGGAATTGGGACTATTTTCTTTTCTCATTCTTCCATTTGCACCCGGCAAAGAAGCAGCAACACCAGCATTCATGACTTATTCCCTCAATATGTCTTTTTCGACTTCGCGTGAGCTAGGAACACAAAAAGCATTCTATATTGCCTTACTTTTCTCCCCTGATGTGATTTTTTCTTTCTTGTAACGGATGACCATTCACACTCTTTTCTCTCATTTGTCTGCCCGAGATCCTTCCCTGCAATTTCTAGACGGCTTGATGGAAGGTCCTGGAGAAAAGTTTCCTGGAGGAAGAAACGTATTGTCAGCGGAAGGCTTTTTGTTGGCGTTAGCAAGTGTGGCTAATGTTAAGTGAGAGAATGAAACTGATCTTTCTCATACGTGTTTTCTTGATTCCTGGCGCTGCTGGTGAAGTTCGTCTTACTTTAATACTCTAAAGAAGCTTTTTTTACCTCACATAAGATACAAGTCCACATGCTTATGATGTGGCAAGCGTATTTTTCTACGGCAAAATTGCAACATGTTTTTTCTTCTTTTTTTACAATTCCAGTCACATCATTTTTTCTATCAAAAAGGATGCTATGTTCTAGCAGTGAAAAAGTTTCCGGTGGAAGATACATACATTTATACAAGAGAACAAAAATGACCATGGCCAAAAATTCATTCATCCTTTTTTGACCGCCAGGAGTAACCTGCTGCGAATCTATTTATCAAGTGGCGCACTTTGTGCTACCTTTTATATTCTGTCGCTGTCGGTATATATTTTTCTTCTCCGGGCAACAAAGACAAAAGCAAATGACTGGTCGCAAAATAAATCGGACTCTTCGCATACAAAAAACATACACCTAATGTAAACACGAAATTTAGTTCGATGGACACAGTAAATCATATCGTATAAGTGGTACCTCTCTGGAATATAACAGGAAAGAAAGGTAACATATTCCGTATAAATACGAAAATCAGTAAAGCTTTCACTGCTCAAACCAGCTTTTCCCAACACACGAACAAAATGTTGCCAATGCAAGTAGTCGTGCATTATTATTATTTTTCTGTCCCTGTCATTTAGGTAAATGTTTTTCTCACTGCTTTTGTTTTGACATATTATTTGCTCAGTCATATCAGCATGCAGCAGGAGGACGAGGACGCGGACGAAGAGGTGGTTGCTTGTTCATATATTTGAGTTTGTATTATAATATAACTCCATTTTGAGAAATTGCAAAGGTCGTAGAAGACAAATAGTACTCACGATTTAGTATTCTTCTCTGCACTTGATGCTTTTCGTGTGTGGGACGTTTGTAAAATATGCGCTTTTCAATTCCATCCTGTCGTTTGTTTTCCCCATTTGATTAATGGAGATTTTTTCAAATCCGTTTTATAGACATTTTAAAATGGGAAATGGACTTTGGGGAATGTGCTTGTTCCCAATAGTGAATGGTATGATGTATTTATGTACATGTTGTGTACAAGTTGTGAATATTCTTACCATGTCAGGAACAGTAACTTAACACAAATGATAAGGATGTGGTTCGTTATTGAAAGCAGAAGCAACGGAAAGTGGTGTTCATAAGACAGCTATGGCTTTTATTAATACATATCATCAATGCTGTGGTTGGGAAACTTGTAATAAACGAACGGTGCCTTTTCAGGCAACAAAGTGTAATAATTATTTCTACTTTACCTCAGCAATTTCCGTTTGTTCCGCACTCAGCCCTGTAGCACTTGTGAAGGTCTGTCCTAGCACGGACGAGCAACTGGACGTTGCCTGCGCCGTTGATTTGGGCGGACTCATTTTTCTACTGGGCGAGGAAGAAACGGAAAGCGAAAGTTTCTGGTTTGTTCTTCCGGCCAGTTCTTCATCTGGTGATGAGGAAGAGACGAAAGAGACGTCGATAACTTGTTGAAATATTCGGCCGAGTAATTCATGCGGTCCCACGTAAAGTCTTGCGGACAGGAGAAAAGCGAAAATGTAGTCTTCATCGGGAAAGTGGGCTTCTGTTGGAAGCAAGTGGTGGACAAGTGCTTCCCAAGTGCCGGAGATCAGATGAGGTCCATTGAAAATCAAGTCCTGTCATTTCAACACAAAAAGCATTTTTGTACATTCATCATCATCCGAAAGTAAAGTAAAAACATGGTCTAGTTTAGTTTATTGACTCAGCAAATTCTGGAGCGGGGTGGAGCAGCAGCGGGCTTGAAATGGCCAAGCAGAGCAGAGAAAATATTTTTATTTTCGTGCTAAAGAAATAAGCATGTCACCATCACACTACCTCAATTACACTACCACACAAACTGACGAGAAGGCTGAGGGAAATTGTTGGAAAAAGCACTTTCTTCAGAGATGTAAGATGACAGGGCATTAAAACTAGTTTACCTCATCAGCACATATCCCCTCACACAACATAAAATCACTTTCACAACTCGCGCCCACACTTTCCCCCATATTAACCAATTTCAGTCTTCCAGGAGAACTGAGTGAAAGGAAACAATGGGACAAAAATAATTCTAGAAAATACCTCCACTCGTGCAGATGCACAGTCAGTGTGAAGGAAGACACATAGGAAAGTTCTTACGAACTGTAATGTAATATAAGAGAGAAAGACAATAATAAACGAAAATGAAGTTGAAAACGAAATCGTGTAAATGGAAGAAGCGAGTTGAATAAAATTTTGTGCGGTAATAGTACACACGAAGCATTTTATTTCTCCTTCTTTCTTCCCCTTTCTCCTCTCTGCTTCTCTCTGACTAAACAGGAAATATGGACAAAGTACACGCTAACTGGCATTAATAATAATAGCACAAGACAGATGAGGAGAATCCTTTCCAAACATTGTGATTCACCGGAGAGCAACCTACTCGCATCTCTCACATATCTGCGTGATATTTAGTATTCGTCGAGAAATACTCATTTCAACCTTGGTTCTTTCTGTGCAGTGTGGCCTTGGCGGTTCATGTCGCCGTAGATTTTGCATCACTGAAGACAGTAAAATGAAAAAGCTTGTTGAATAAAAATTGCATTTACCGGAGTCTGTGTACACACATGAGTATGAGTATTTTCTGTGGAACTTAGTCTCTATTGAAGAGCAAAAAAATTATAATACACCTCTGAAAACAAAAAGTACCAGGGACGGTTCTGTATGACAATGGCGATGATGACATGTGATGAGTGAGTGAAAGCGTCTTCTGCAGAAAATAACTTGTTCAGCAAACGGACACTGATGAAGACACATGTCCCAAGCGTTGCATTTCAGTCTTCGTAAAAAATTCTACATTCTTTGCAGACGCCATTTATCTTTACATTTCTTGTCTTACCCTTCCATTCATTCACTTTTCACCAGAAACAAAGGAAAAGTAAAGGAAGGATGACAACAAGTTACAAAAACTAACTTTGTCTGGTGTCTTTTTACTCCAAAATCTTGTCTACTTTCTCGAAAAGTGAAGGCCACACTCCCTGTTCAAGAGAAAACTGTTTTAATACATGTACATACATTTTATTCAAGATAACTACATTTTTTGTACCGCTCTTCCCCAGAGTAATGTTTGAGTATCGTTTTACTAGAAACGCACTCTTCTTTTTAAACTGACCAACAAAAGAATTGTGCACAGAAAAAAAGGAAAGATAAGTTTTGTACTTTCGTACAATCTCCCGACTTTTTCTGCTTTTTAAAAAGAAGAACGGTTTAAGTTAACTCCTACCTTTTGTGAGAAGACCAAACAAAGTTTTATTCCTGCAGACATACCTATAACTCTGTATACCTTTAAGTGTACAACATTAAATATGTTACGTCACATAGATTTTTACTCACTTTGCTTTCGTGATCTGGCGGCGGTGGAGGGGGCTTCGGCAGCGGTGAAAAGTTAAGCTCGTCATCATCCTCATCCTCACAACTTCTCGGGCTAAGAGAACGCTGATGTCCAGACGACTGTCCTTGCCCCGGGTTTCCCCTCTGTTGATGCGGATAATGTTGTTGATTGTGGAGATGAACTTTACACAAAACTGGAATCTCGCTCTCGTTATCGAAATCGTCGTCGTAAAATCTGTCAGCTTCTTCCGCCGACAGAGGTAGTCTTCTAGATTGACTCGGAGTGTTTGCCAAACTGCTGGCTGTTGTGCCGCCGCCACCACCACCACCGCAGCAGCAAGGTCCGTTGAAGATATGATAGCGTTGGTGCTGAACATGAACATGCTGAGAAGGTTGATGATGATATTGATGTTGTTGTTGTGGAGGATTATGTTGATGGTGAGGATTCGGGAATCGCTGATAACTTCCTCCAGACACGAGGCCGCCATTGACACCCATCATTACACAGGGCGGTGGAGGGGGCAGTCCTATTGGTCCGTTACTCATTGAATGTGGATGGTGTTGGTGGTGATGCGGATGAGGACGAGGATGATGCGAATGACTCTGGACAGATTTGGAGGAACAACACGGAATTGATCCATTGATGTTAACGGTCGGCGGAGTCTGAAAAAGAAAAAAGTGCAAAAATATGGATAAAAGAACATCAAAAGCAATCAAACATCAAAAAGGTGCTTATGTAATATATATTTTTTGGGTTTCTGTAGAAAATGGTACGAGTGCTTACTTTACACACTCAGTCAGGGGCTTTCTTTATTGAACGGAAAAATAAATTCCATCAAAATATGATATTGGTACTCTTGTACCGAAAAGTGTGCAGAAAGGGATGAATGAGATATAACAAACCGTGTTATATTCTAATCTTTTTATTACCAGACTAGAAAAAGATGGTTGGGCTCACTATACAAAGACCCTATTCATAAAGATTTGATGACATCTGCCTTCAATACTAATTAAATAGAGAAATTTAAAATGGTTGCAAAGAATTAGGTATTTCAAGTGGGAAGCACTAAAAAATGTCTGTGGGTGAGTCAATATGAAATTAGCGATGACGCTAATAACGACTGCCTTACAAAAGAAAGGAATGCAAAGAGAATTCCGTGCAGAACTGAAGCATTCAACATTCAACTTATCCGTTATACCGAAAGTGAAGGGTTACTGACTGATTACAAAGTTAATAATTAATCATGCGATCCACATAAAAGAGAGTGAAAGTGGATTTAATGAAAATAGAGAGAAGGAGAGGAGAAAGACAGAGAGTGTGGAGAAAGTAGGGTGAAAGTGTTTTTGAAGTGGCTTTAGCCACTTTACTGCTGTGGCTCCCTTTATTGTATAAAAAGGATATATTAATAAAGGCTAATAAATGTAGACACATCCTATACATATGAGCATAATAAGCCAGTCTAAGATTACGCTGGTTTTTACCAAGAAAGTGATCAAGACCACCCAAGTAGATTGTGCGGCACAGCGTGTAGTTTATAGATTACGTGTATATTCTAGTATGGCAGTATAGACCAGCAACAACAACGTAGCGTCATTCGTTTCAATTTTTAGAGTAACAGAAGAAAGTAAACCGCTACATTTGCTAGCTGCTTTTATTTAAAACTTTGGGGGAAACTTTTTACAACTTGCTTACACTCCTTTAAGTGAAACGAAGAGAGAAATCTCACCCTAAATAAATAGGAAATGCGCGTATATCATCAAAAGGATCTGGCTCGGGATGATGACGACGACGACAGTCTTTGCATGTGACAAAAGTGAAGGAAGAAATTTTGAATGCTTTAAGTCCAAAAATATATAATATGGTAAAAGTGATGCATAATACGTTTTTGGAGACATTGCAACGAGTAACATGGCACAAGCTGTCCGTTTGAATGATGTGTTCACGTCGTGAGCTGTACAAGGAGGATGAAAAAGTGACAGTCGACTGGTCGATGTCGGTCCCTAAGAATAAATGAAGCTGACAGACTTTGCACCCCTATCTTTGCATCCACTCAAAGAAAGTCTCACAGAAAAATTCAAACGCTGGAGAAAAGATAAAAATAAATCGCTTTTTGCTCAGTTTTTCCATTTGTTGCAAAAATAAGAATATACTCACATGCATTACAGTCTGCCGGAAGTTTAAGAAAAGTTACATTCTGATTCTGATAAGGACGGCTGCACCAGAATAAAATAATAAAATTACTATGTTATGGTAAAATAAATGTTACACGTTTCTTCTTCCCATTTCTTTCTTTTCCAGCTTGTACTGAAAAAAAGAAGACGGCACCAGAAATTGTACGAAGTGAAATTTTAATATAATATGTAACAGTTATCACTGAGAGTCGTGATCAGCAGTGTGGTTCGTTTGGTTTCTTTAAACTTTTCTTCTTGAGACCATTCATACAAAATGTCAACACGTTAGTTGTACGTGATTCCAGTTTGCTTCCAGCACCAATTCTTTTTATTGAATTGGTTACTTTGAGAATTTGGACGAGTTGGTTGAGTAAAAGTATCCCATGCAATGATTACTGATAATGTGAAGGATGCCTTAAAATGCAAAAACGCAATGTGAAAATCGAGGAAGAAAGACGCAGAGCACGAGTGTTAACTACCGCTTTTGTAATGAAAGAAAGCGCTTAGTAAAAAGTAAGACAAGAGAAAACAAGCCCAAATTGCTATATTACATGTGTGCTGTTATAAATACTCATTTCACCAAGGATTTTCTCCTTCTAAAAGTTAAGAAAGAAGAACAGAGGTTTTTGAGAGATACTCATGACAGCGTTTGCAACGCTGATAACACTGCAGTGAATGTGTGCCTTTTGCATTGTAACGTACCTTCTTTTCTGTTCATGACTAATACTGAAGAAAACCTCATTCTCTGGTGAAAAGTGAAAGAAAAGGGAGTAAGAAGATGGGAGAAAAGAAGACACATGTAGATACCTACAGACACGTTTCAGCATGAATCCCTTGATGTGACCCTACATTTCTAGTTCGAGTATGCTTACATAAGACGCTATTTAATAAAGGGCCCGTCCGGAATGTCAGAATACAGAAAGTCGACGCAAGTTTTTGTAATGTTACAAAGGAAGTAGAGGGGAATGAAATCTGGAGAATGCTGACAATTTACACAACCGTGCAAAATGTATGAACGGACCCAATAAAGGTTAAGCTTATCTAGTTCTGTGGAAAATTGTGTCGTTTGAAAGCTTTAAAAAGGGAGGAAAATTGCTTTAAATGCGTTCTCTCCTTTTGTGGGAGCAGAGTGAAAATCTTAATATTCCTTCTTCTCCAACCGCCTACTTTTCCTTTGTGTGTGCTTGGTGATTTCCTTTCCATCTCTCTAGGAGCTCGAAAGGACAAAGTTATTGTGTTGTTCGCTCTTTGTAAAATATAGGATCATTCACGTCACTTTGGGTTGAATGGAACGAAAAATCTAATGAGTTTCGTCTTTCTGTAGTTTAGTCTTTATGGAAGAAGAGAACGCAGAAAGTATGGATTTTACTAAATGACTCGTCTGGGACAGTTTTCCATACCGAAAATGCATATGGCTTTCTCAGTTCATTCTGGCCTGGATAGAAAAAAATTGTCATAAATATCAGTTTTCTGTACTTCCCTTTCTTCTCCGTGTTATCTTGAGTTAGGCCTAGACCCCGGTGAAACACAATAAAAACAGAAAATAGTTCTCGTTTCTGTCCCCTCCAACAATGAGCCATAGTAGTAATAATAATAGTAATCGAGAGAGTTTTGCAATTGTTGTTGTGAGTCTTTAGAGAGAAAGAAAATAGGCTAGAGGAAGGAGGAGAAACGTAGTACTCGTGAAAATAACTGGTTTTGCGAAACATGGAAGAAAATTGAGGTTGGATTCTTGTTGGGAAACAGAGGAAAGGAACTTCTCGAGAAAGAACTTGGTCCCTCTCTCCCTGTTTCATTTTATGTTGTTTAAAGGACAGAAAGATTTTTGCAGACAGTAAAACAGACCTCAATTCGGTGCAAATTTATTAGGTACCTTATCCTAATTTTCATCAAGTTCAAGTTTTATTTTTTTGCTTAATACATTTTTATACATGTAATATGTATGCATCCTCTATATTACTTTATATGTAAATATACTCCGTGGTCATTATATAATTAATTAGCACTGACTTTTTCCTTCTTACGTAAGAGTTGAGAAATTTTTCCGGTTGCTGACTGCGTACATGTCTGCGCTTTTTTGTTTACGCAATTTAAATTAATTTTGGACTAGGCAGATGTAAAGAATGAAACGAGAAAGTTCATGACGTTCGTTGACTTTCAGCAGCTCAGTTTTATTAAGCAAGAAGCAACAACTTTTTTACTTCCTCATGATTACAAGCATTATGCAAAATGAAAATATGCACAATATTTCTTAATTGTCATGCTCGTTAGTGAAGACAAGTCTAATGTATAATATAATATGCCTAACTTGCACAGAGAATTTCTTTAAATTACATTGTACGCTTTTCATTACCAAGATCAATATTTGGAGAAATCCATGCGCTTTTCTACCCTTGAACATTTACGCATGGGTTATGTTTTCCTCGAAGCACATAAAACAGCTTTTCAACTCTTTTCCCAAATTTAATGTTGAGAAAGCCGTTCCGTCAACTCCGTTCAGGAACAACACTTCCTTTCTCCAAGCCAAGTGTTTTGTATCTTTCTATTCATTAGTGTGATTTACTTTCTCTCCCTTGACCGTTATTTTCTAGGAGCGGCACTTGTTTTCCGAGAAAAGGTATTAGAGATCAGTATTATGAACGTCCTTTATATAGCCATACACATTATCTCTTTAAACGGTATTGCGATGAATTCATTATTCTGTTCAGAAGATATTGCACGTTTACGGATGCAACTTGACTCACTCACTTCCACTTCCATTATAATAAAATTTGAATGCAAATTTATTAAGGGAACAGGATAATAATACTCGTAATAATAAGTATGATAGAAGAGCTCGGTTTTGAAAAAAAAACTAGTTAGTTTTGCCTGGCCTTTCTATTTTCCTTTTGTCCCAGTTTATTGACGAGGAGAAAAGAAAGACCAACTTTTACTTTGTTACTGGATACTGCATAGAAAATCATAAGAGCGAATCTACATATGTATTAAGTATATAGAGTGGGGGCTGAAGAAGCGGTTTCGTTACACGACGACGATGAACGAGGAGTCAGGGAAAAACGCTTATTCAGATACGGAAGACTTGCGAATCTTGTGATTTAGACTTGGTAGTGTTTTATTAGTAGCACTTGGATAATAGCAGTAATCATTCCTGCTTTGCATATTATTTACATTGAGGAAAGAAGTTGAAGAGCACAGCACAAAACTCTACAGCGGGCAACCGCTATAATAACGCTTAAGTCAAGGGCCTAGTCGCTGCTTGTTAAACCCCTTCACTATCATCGGGAGCATCTACCAATATCGAAATCAATTGTGAGGACAAGACAAATTTTTATCAGCTACCAGAAAAGCTGCTTGTGTGCGCTCCATAGAATTTAAATTCTTTCACTTGATACCATTTCGTTACTCACGAATGGTCTTCAATGAAATCTTGTTACATTTTATGTATCTATATATTGTACAAAAAAGAAACGTTCGTTTCGGTTGAACAAAAAATTGAAGGTTACAACCGGTGCACTTCTTCCATTACGGCAAAATGATGCCGCCTTTCCGTTTCTCTCTGCTGCAGGAGAGAATTGGCTACCGACTGGTGCTCTATTCCCCGCAATAGTAATGATGTTGATGAGGCTCAAACCCTCAAACCATGCAATAACAATGTTATTCGGGATCAAGACCGCGTTCTCTTCTCTCATGTAGATCGGAGAGAGAACTTTTCCTCCTATTATTACTCCAGAATTTCTGCCCTATGAAAAGAATGTACATGATGATATTATTATTATTACTAGAATGTAATCTCTTTTAAAGTTTTTGTGTGTTCAACAAGACTTTAAGAGTATCATCATCAGTGATGTCGTGCGGAGAATGTAAAGCAATGAAATTTTTGGAGTCAAGCGAGTCGCACCGTGCTACGCAAAAATAAATATTGTACAGTGCAGTACAGAGAGTAGCTTATGGCTGCAACTTTCTATTTTTATTTTTGGTAAGTGATCCAAAAAATTCCGTTTCTTTTTACGTTATACATATACTATAATGATAATATTTCAAAATTTCCTAAACTGCATGATAAAAAGAATGAAAAACGAGGTGGTAATATTGTCATAAGTATAAAAACTGGAGATTGGACACATGCGTTAAAATAACTGTTTCGTTTGAATGCTTGTGTGCAATGTTTCTCTTTGATGTCAGAAAAAAATGAAACTGCACATTCGGCATAACCCAACTAACGGTATGTATCTTTGGTGTTTGCCTGTTTTGTCTTGTAACTGAAAAGAAGGCACGTCTAGAGACGGCATGAAGAATAAAATAAAATTTTAAACAAAATGGGAAAATGTAAAAGTGCAAGCGGAAGCAAAAAACGATGTCATTCGTTACTACGTGCTTACGTAGTTTCAACCTGATGCAGTTAATGTTGAGTACTGAGGAAACGTCTTAACGTTACTTGAAACGTAAGTACAATTGAAACATCAACGTCAAAATAAATCCTGCACCAACATTCGCAAAATTATGGGGTAGCGACGAGTAGCGAACAAGCCAAAATATTCTCTAATTCAAAGCGTACTCAGCCCAAGCGTCCCTTTGCGTCTGTCTAGTTTTAGCAAAATATCTTTTTGTACTGATATTCCTAAAAATATTGATTCTCCTCACTCCAACGAGCGAGAATTTAATAAAACTATTTGTAAAGACAGTTCTTAGATAACATCTATCATTTAGGGAAAATATGAACTGCTTTAACAACTAGGATGTAACTTTTTATACTTAAAAGAAATCTGTAAGATTAAAAATCTGTGGTCCACACAGCTGCCGTCCCTAAAATTTTCTAGTCAAACTGCTTCAATTTTGTGGGTTTCTAAATTTCGTTTTTCATTTGTGTTTGTGTTAGAAATATACAACGCTTGTTCGGTTCCGGAGTTATCTTGTTTGCCATTCCTGAGGAAATGCCTGCTTATCTTGCTTACTTTTCTCATCCAACTTTCCTTTTTGCCAATGGCAAAAATTAAACTTTTATTAAAACATAAATGCCACTTCTGTCTTAAAATTGTTATTGTGGGAGCATTCTATATTCATTGCGTTTGAAGGGTCCTCTCAGGCTCAAGCACACCCAACACATAAAAAGTAACAATCTTTGAGTCTCCGCAACTCCTTCAAAAGCATTGAAACATTAACATGTCTAAAGAATTATAATGTCTCCAGAAAATAAAACATGCCAGGAATGTGACATAATGCTACTTAGTTAGCCTTCCCTCAAACGCGAAACTTTTTGCAGTTGCTATTTTATTTAGTTCATCATAATGCTTATGATAAAATTGTTGGCATACTTTTGACTCCCTCTTTCACCCTCGTCGTCCCCACCTCATTTCATCGTTTTTGAGTTTCTTTTCACCTACTTTTTCTTTAATTTGGGGGAATGAGATGACAGGGCAAGTACTTAAAAGAGTTTTCTCCGTTTTTTGCATTTTACATTTTGCCAAGTCGAGTCTTTCAAGGGAACTTATCCTGTTCTCTCTTTTGCTGCGTAAGTAAAGATTTTACCAAAATGGATTACTTAAGCATCTTATTCACAAACATCCTTCACTAATGTGAAGAGGAAAATATTCAGGGCAAGAAATTAAAAGAGGATGAAAGGCAGCTAAAGGTTCATGCGAAAATGTATATTTCTATAAAGTCATCATAATATGCCATAAACATGTAGGCATGGGCTGATGAGCGTTATGCGCTCTCTGCATCTGTGTCCATCCGTATTCATCATTATCCAAACAGAAAAGAAGAGAACTTTACAAAGATTATTTTGCATGTTTGTGTGTGTTCCTGACTAACTAAGTCAAAGTAGCAAGTTTCTCTCACGTTTTTCTCTTCTCTCGAACTCTTTATTCGTATGAGCTGAGGAAGAAGAAAATAAGGGCAACATGGAAATAATCGTTAGGATTTTTTGGGATACTTCGTACCATACAATATTTCATCACGAACGAATGTGTAAAGTCAGTAAAGTCATTCAAGATAAGTAATAAAACGGTTTTACTGGAGTAATTAAATAAATGGAAAAATGTTCACAGGGGCCTTTCAACTATCACATTGTACGATTTTGGAGTATATGAATAATGTTGGTTCGTGCATTTTCCCCATGCTTGATGTTTGAAAAGTCCCATCTTTTTATCAGAGGAAGTGCGTCTCCTTTCCCCTTATCCTTAATATTGTTTGCATAACATTGCCTATATTCGAAGGAAAACTATTTCAGTTATTTTCGCTTGTCTCTGTGTATACACTGTGGGACTCTCAGTAGTATTTTGAGCCGGCGGCAGATAACATATCGCCTCCTGAAGCAAAATGAACAGCTTGCGAAAAGACGCGTGGAAATGATTTACTAAAGGAAGCATAGCGTAGATTTCTCAATTGGAAAAAAGAGTAAAAGCACATCAAGCATGTGGAGACGTGTTCGTGTGTAATGTAATGGTAAGCGTATTTAATAGGAAATTTTGTTTTTGTTCAGACAGCCATATCAGAGTCATCATCAGCCAGCATGATCGTCTGAATGATAAGAATCTTGATCACATTCTTCGTTATCGCCGTCGTGCTTACACCGACCTTTCACGTTTCTTCATCTTCCAACCCTTTATTTCTAATTTCCAAAGAACCTCTCGCTCGTTATCTCCCATTTCCTTTCTTTGTTAATTCTTGTGTTTGCAGATTTATTCATACATTTTATTAACCGGCGGTGTTGGCGGAAAACTTCCTGTTGACTGAGTACTTTTAGAAATAAATCCAATTTTTCGAAGAACAATGTTCCACGAAGGGTTTTATGTTTGCGAAAATGGTGTCAACAAACCAGCAGCATTTCCCACTTTAGCAATGAGGAGTGAATGTAATAAAATGTAATAAAAAGAAAATGATTGAATAACGCTGGAAAACTGCTAAAATTTAACCACTACAAGCCGAATGATACTTTACAAATTACATTATTGTGTCGAAACACACAGTTATTATTAGTATGCGATTGCTGTTTCTCCCTCCGGCCTAACCAGTCACTTTCTCCATGTATAGAGACTGGAGAGACTTAGAAATGAATCACAAAATTCGTTCTTGAAAAATGTCTAACTAATGTTCAACACTTTGCATGTGTTGGTGTAGCAAAACCACAAAAATGAGCAATGATTTAAGGATAAGGTTGATTGAAAGGTTGAATGAAATCACACACACATACAAAGATGGATTACAATACAACATATTTAACACTATACTTCAAGCCAAAAATGGCTAAGTTATACATATGTCAACAGATATGCCATGTGTTGAAAATTGTCGCTAATTGTCTTGCAGGGCCGCACAGCATATTTTTGAAGCCTCACAAAAGTTTATTGTTTCTAATGCTGACACTTATTTAATTATACTAATTATACCTTAGCAGGAGGCTTTATCCCTAGAGCTCTTTCACTTCTTGACCTCCTTTTTTGAAGAAACCAGTCAACAAAATATTTCCTTTCCTTCCATTACTCCTTTCCCTCCTCTTTCCCCGATTTTTCTCCTCTATGTGATCGGGAAAATAAGTGTACAAATGTCAAGAATCTAATTTCCTATCTGTCCGTTTTAGTAAAAACAAGAAGGACGGATAACGGGACGTGATGAAAGCCTTCCTCCAAAAGTACATGTACCTCGACAGAGGCAGTACACCAGAGAAAATGGCAAAAGAAATCTAGAGTAGTATTCGCTTAGTAGTAGTGATACATAGCTCTTTCTCGAAGAAAAGAAAGGAATGTGTTTCATGGTACAAAGCTCAATTTGTTGAATGAATCGCAAATCCATGCTTTCAGATACTGAAAGAGAATATGCTTGAACCTACATTACATTCTTGTTTTGTGGAATCCAACACATAATAATGTACATAACTGGAAATGATAAGCATTCATTCATAATCGGTAACCTATCGGTAACACATTCATGGAATAATGAATACAATTTTCATATAAAACCAACACATGGAAAGGATACAGATACATTTTATCGACAGATAGATAATAAACTTACATAACAGACCAGTGGAAAATGGCATTGTTTGCTTATATCACCTCATTATACAGTGTTTGCTTATTTTTTATCAAAAAATACATATATAATGCCGTTGGTTAGTCTTTTATCAAAAATAAAGGATCGTCACGTTGCACGTTTTGTAATGCGTGGGCCGGGATTATACGGAGAAAAGTATCATCACATTTAGAAGCGGAGATAAATAATCAAAAAAGTTTTTCTGGGATGCACGGGAGAGCATCCAACTTTCTTTTTACTTCCAGTTTCTCACTTTTGCTGGTGAAAAGGTGATGAAAGAGAAAAGCTATCTCTAGTAAACCGCATCACCCCGCTTTGTTAAGATCGGTTAGGAAAAGGGAGATTTCAGGAAAGAAAGGGAGAAAAGGGAAGGGAATTTACGGTTTTCGGAGAAGAATAATCAGGCAGAAGAATGAATAATACGAGATGATAGGTCGATATTGTGCTTTTGGCAGCTCAATTGTTGCGTTGTTCTCGTTTGTTGTGGTTAGTGTTTGCATAACGGGGGTTTTCCCATGCATTCCTAAATTAAAACTTTCTTCTGCCTGTCCGTTGCTCTTTTGCTGGCGTAATTTTTACAAAACTGGAAATGTGATGTTTACATTTCGCGCGTGCAGCACGCACTTTCGATCCTCATTTTCGTTCTAAATTGCTTTATCGCTTCCTGTCATATACTTCCTAGAGCCGCGACAATTTATTCATTAAAAACAAATTAAATTGTTGTCAACAATATTTACACACATTTGGCTGCTGAGTCGAGTTTCTGGGAAGCAAAAGAACTGTTAGCGTAAAATATATTTTCCTGTACACACAGGATAGTACACTTTAACACTTTTGTGGCTTCAGAAATGTTTTAATGGCCCGCTGAACTGGAAATGTGAAATAATTAAGCTGAGTGAAAATGTCTAAAATGCTAACAGGCCTTCAAGTTTTTCAGTGTGAAAAGAAGAAAGGCAGATGAAAAAATCCTTTTTATTTCAATCAATCTCTGATACTCATTAATTTTATTATTTTTTCTTTTCTCCGAAAAGAATAATTGACAGTAGAAATGGCACGCATTTTTTCCTACAACTCTCTTCTCAACTAGTTTGTTTTTAATTGAGCAATCATGTCTGAACTGAAGTTCCTGATTTTCGGAATTGTAGCGTAATAATGATGACTTAGAGTTTGAAAAACATTCTCTCTAAAAGTGGAACAAAATGGGCCAAAGTAGGACACAATAAATAAGCAGCTCTCAACTTGAGTTTTTGAAAAGCATTCTTCATTACCGTTACGAAACCAAAATAAATGTTTTCTCGCATTGAGAGTAACAGTTTCACATCCCTTTTACTTCGTTTCAATTTAAACAAGCCTTGAGTAAATTAGTTTTCCTGGTTTGAAACCAAATCCAAGAAGTCGGATATTTTTAATTTCTAACTACATCCTAATGTTATAAGCATATTAGAATTACCTTATGGAATTACCTTCCAGTACCAAATTGCAGTTAAAACAAACAAACGTGAGTCCTGAATGCAAAAGTACATACCTTGGAACCTCCCTGACGCGCCAAACCACTAGAGGACGATGATGAAGAGGATGAAGCGCCCTTCTGAAGTTTCCTTGCATAGTAGTACATCGCCATGTTGAAATTGTTTCGCCTTTTCTTTCTCTTATCTCTAAAATACAAAATTATTTCGTTATCTAAAATTCGTTTGGGCCACTCTGCGTTTGCTCTTTCTGGTTCACCTATAAACAACAAAAACATTACAACATTATACAATACATAGTCATATATGGCGATTGCCACACAAGTACAGCTGTGAAAATGAAGATGAAAGTCAACTGCTAAATGAGAAAATTTTAGACACTTTTGTCTTAGTCATGTTATATAACACGACACGAGCATAGTGATTAGGTTATTTAACCAGATATGTAACTTCTTTCATCATATAAGTCATACACAGAAGTTTCTAGAATTTCACAATAAGCACGACATAGGCCCGAACGAAAGCAAAAGACTTTTCTGAACTTGTATGTGGTCGCTCGGTAGTTATGAAACCCATTTCCTCTTATTGAGAAACTTGACGTGAAATGTTGAATTGAATTGGAGAAAGGCAATATGTCGAAAATTATGGTTCACAACAGGAGATCAATTTCTTTCACAGGTCAGTGGTGTGTGTGGAAACGTAGTTATATAATGTATTATTATACAAGTGAGTGGTTAAAAATTTTATCTTAAAAGCAGAAACTCTTAGGTTGCATGTTGCATGTTACTACCAATACCACCATGAGAATGGTTTGTTGGACTGGACTCACGGTTGCTGATATCATTTGTCACAAAAATATCTTATATATTACTATGTCCCTAAAACGGGTTCGTTACTTATGCCACATATCATATTAAATAAAAAAAGTAAAAGAGTGGACCTCGGAACGAACACAAGTAATATAAAGTTAGGATTTTATATAGCAAATTTATTACATTCTCTGTTGCGTCTGACGCTTCCCCAGATTTTTGTTTGCAATGTTATAAGGTGGCAACAATGAAGAAAAAGATGACGCGTGATTAGGAAGATGTTGTCCAATGGGGCAGTAACAGCAGAGAAGGAGAATTACTACTGGCGGAATCTCTGAACAAAGTTAGTGTTGTATGATAACATTAGAGGAAGAGTGAAATAAAAAGTTGTAATGACGGCTGTCATATCGAATAAGTGTGGAACTTGTAAAAGGCGATGCTGGCTAGAAGAGAAATACAAAAAAGGTGTCTAAGAAATTTATGTCTTGGGAAAAGATAAACTAAGCCAATACTTTGGCTGGAGAAAATGATAACATCATTAGCAAGGATGGCCAAGCACGCTATAGCAATGCCGAGTTGTACATTGTGTGAAATATTTTCGTGCAGTAAAAACGCGTAATTCCCTCACGGATAAATACTGACATTGCACCCGATGAATTGTAGGACAGAAACAATCACAAACAGAAAGAGAAAGGTCCAGTTACATTTTTATCCTGCCTACGTTTTCGCTTTTGCAGAGGTTTTATGTCTAGAACAAAAAACTCTGGATTTGAAAAGTATTATTATATTACAAACACAGAAGAGTTTTTTGTCCAGCGCAATTCTACTTCTGTACTCAGTACATACAAATGGAATGAGCTTACGTGACCAATATTACAATTTATTTTTCTTATGTGCTTCGTTGACACACAATGGCAGTAGAGAGACAGTGAACAAAAGCCACTTAAACTTTTACGCACCATTGCGTCACTATAAAAATTTATGGAAGTCAAAGTATAAAGGGGAAGTATAAAGAAAAAATGTTCCAACTCAGTAACACGAGAAAGAGTAACGACATGAAAATTAGGTTATTTTGGCGACCTAATACTTAAATAACTATGCATTTAATTCACTTCCCCTTCGCCAAGGAAAAGAGTAATTTACTGTGAGACGTCGTAAAAATTCAATGAATGTTTTCATTCTGATGGAGGTTACGACATGTGAATAACTTCACTGTTTTCCCGTTTTGTAATGTCATCCATTTAGTTTCAGCTCAAAGAGAAAACTTAGACCTTTGCAAATATTTTTCTGCTCCACACAATATGGGTTTGGTTTGGTAGTAAACGACTAAAAATCACTTTTCAACCAGCATGAATATTACGTAATGGAAGTGTCACAGATTAATGTGCACACAACAAACAAGTTTGAAAAAATCTTTTCCGTTCTTGCTGGTTTCTCGTTTTCCTCTTGTGATGACAAAATCATGGTGGTCTTCACATGGCATGAAGGAGACCCCAAAATGGGAAGTATTTTTCTTCGGAATATTCTTATCTTTTTTTTCAAGAGCGTAGCACAGAGTCACGCTAGCAAGCATTCTTAATCACTCTATAAATTTTGTTGAAAGCGCCGCCAGCAAAAGATGACATGTTTGTGCGTGGGAATGCTACTTTTTGTGTTGTGTACTTCACAAAGCCGTATTATCTGATCTTCCCCACATGAAAAAATGTGAACAACACTGGAAAACCGGTAGTGAAGCATGCTACGAGACAAAATGAGTCACATTCTCCTTTGTAAAATTTTACTAAACATTATATACATCATCTATATTTATTATAGATATACCTAAAATTCCTGCACAGGATAGCTTAGATTTTGTTGTTAGTAATAGCAAAGATTTTTTCATTACTGAAATATTTTCATCATACTAATGTGTGCTTAAATTAAGTAAAAATGTTACAAAAATGCCTTTCTCTGATGGGTTTTAATTTAGGTTGTATGTCTACTCGTAATCATCATTTGTGAATGTTTTAAACCAGCTGTGACCTTATATACAGCGATGAGAAACTTTTAGAGCGAAACATTTTATATAGGCAGTTTTAAAAAAATTTAAATTTTGTTTTTACTTCCTTGAATTAATTTGGTCCGTATTATGTTTCATATCCTTGATTAAAATCAGAGTTTCAAGTGTATTTCCTTTATGTTGAGTAGGTTTAGACTTATTGAGGAGGTTACTTTGCGGGTTAGCAATTAACCACCTGGTTATTATGTTTTGTTATTGGCCGGCAAATCTGGCAATGACCTGGCCATAATGGCAATATTCTGAAAACATAAAGTACTGGGGCACTGTGCGAATATGTATGTATTATGCACATTAACAAATATTGCCATTAAAGCCATACCGGCCATTATTGCCATTATTACCAACTGGTTATTGACCGGGTGAACAGATTACCGGCAATGTCGAAACACTGATTAAAACTATTTTCCTTCAAAAAACTATAAATTTTCAAAGATTTCTTTCCAATCTGAGTGAATCCCCACTATGCATTCCCTTTCTTTCTTTTACTAACTGAGTTGGAAATAAACACTTGCACAAAACTCCACACAATTAACATCACATTCATTCACAGCATCGCATCTTTCTACCTTCCCTATTTCTAACCACAACGCAGATGCTTTCCCTTCTTAAAGAAATATGCTTTCACTTAAAAATTATTTTTGTTTTAGCACGGTATTTTTAAAAGAAAGTGATTTTACTTCTTTTTCATGTCTTTCTTAATAAAACATGAAGTTGTAAAAACTTTCCTGGCGGAGTTACTAACGGAAAGCAACCCGCATATCAAAAGTATAACTTTCTTTTTCTTCTTTAGTTTAATGAAATGATTTAAGTCTCGTGCCAAAATTTTTTGTCAAACAAAAGAAAGAGATGCTGATGAAGGTAGCGTTTCACCCGTGCTTATTTTCTGGAGAAACTTAAAGGATGTAAGAAAAATGTAGTGTGGTACTACCATCATTTCAAACTATTATTTTTACCAAGTCTAGCTGGCAGTCGATAATTCACTGACACAAGAAGAAGGACTACTATAATAAATTATTAAGATTTTTTTACATACCTCTCCTCAATGTAAACGGAGAACAAACTTGTCCTAAAAGAAGCGAGAAGAAGAAATAATCTTAATTACATTCACTTTTTTCTTGTTCGACAAGTTTTCAGAGTAGAAAGCCAATATGATATAAATCCGTGTTCACTCAATCACAAATCACGTTTCACGACATTCTTTTTTTCTCTTCTTTCAAACAGAAAGACCTAACCACTTTCTCCCCTTATATTTGTCTTCCTAGTTAGCCTTATTAATATTAATATAGTCGGTCTTCTAGAAAAAGATGTGGTAGGAGAAAACCGGAGAGCTCTGCAGTCTGAGCTACTGAAATGAGCAACGTCGTCCTCGTCCTCCTCCACTTTCACTTGCTTTCGCCTCATGGTCGTCTGCGTAGTTTGTATTCTGGCTTATTTTTTAATGAACAATGGACGTCTATTCATACGGGAAGAGGGAAAAGTCAGAGTGCCTTTTAAATGCCAAAAATTATGTAGTCGTTTTATATTCATCTGGAACTGTTTTCATCTGTTTTCTTTAGGAGTCACATCTCTAATTAGTGCAAGCAGCTTTTGTGCCTCTCCAGAACAAAAAAAAATCTCTTTTGTTCGTTTTGACTTCAGTGACCCGATTTTTTTTCTCAGTAAGTCTACTGGCGGAATTAAGCAACTTATATGGCAATAATTAATCCAGGGGTATTTGTCCGAAGCACACTTTTTGTGTTGGAGGCAATCTAGTTAATTAAAGACGATTTGGAGATCATCCGGGTGAAGTTTGGGTGATGTTGTTGACTATGATAATGATGACACTTACACTCACTCTGAACTCTAAAACTCATTGGATTCGATCAAACTACCATTAGATTACCTTTCCACACACATGCACAATTTCACGCCCTTACACACAAAGATTGTTTGCAGGAAAAAGTACTTTTTCGGGGTAAATTGCGCTCTCGCGCAGTAAAATCAGTAAATCCTAAATTTCTCTTGTTGAGGGCGTGAATTTTATCATTTAGTATTAATTGCTTTTCAAAGTAAAAGATCTGCTACTTAAGTTGATACATATGCCGAGGAATTCTTACAAGAGTGTCGTTCCGTAATTACGATTTTTGTTAAGTTTCATGCTGAAGCGCTAGAAACGTTTGCCGGAAATTGTTTGGCATTCACATCAACTATAAAATGAGGAGGCAGTATATATTTTTACATGGCTGTGCAAGAGAGAAAAGGAAAAAAGGTCGAATAAAGCTGAAAGCGAGCATTCGGATGAATATGCCCACTTCAGAGGAAAAGAAAAGCGAGAAGCAAAGAGAAAAAGGGCAGTAAGCCAATTTGGAAAGATTAGTGCCTTCTTAGCGGCCCACTCATGTTTTTGTTTCTTTTCTTGCTTGCATTCTTGTCAGCAACAGCAGCGGCAGCAAAAAACGGAGCTGCTGTAGTGTAACACAATACGCTGTCTGGACAAAGGGATATTATCTATGAAGGAAGGAATGATTCTCTATCCAGGCTCGTTACGTAATGGTCCAATCATATCAACGATGCTCACGATACCGATGGTGATGAGGATGGTGATAAAAGAAAAACAAAAGATATTGTAAAAACAGGCGTATTTCTATCAATTTAAGTTTTTGTCTCTACTTTTCAAAGAACGGAAGTTAAACAATTGAGTGTACTCTGTGGCCTTTATCGTATCTTGCATGTGGAAGAAAACACTCGGGGATTTTTTCCACTAAAAATTGATATTGTGTAATAATATCAATACGGAGAAGCGAGTGAGTGTTACCCAATATCTAGCAGACCAGCAGACCTAGAGATAATCTTTGGACTTCCGCAATAGACTTTAACCATCCGCACTTGCTAGAAATTTCTGTCTTTTGTTTTTATATTTTTATCTCGTTTGATGTTGCCACTACAGAAGAGAATCTCCGGGACAGAAAACATCACAAAAGGAAAAATACTGAAAAACGAGATAATAGAGTGAAACACTGTTTTGTTTTTTCCTTTGTCACTGGAGCAATATGCGAGAACGAAAGCTAGTCTAGTGAAAATAAAAAGAATCAACTCGCTTACATTTTCACTTGGTTTGTTCGCACCGAAAAACATTCACATCACAATCAGCGGACTACCAGATTTTCGCTCTTCTTCCATCACAGAAGAACAGAGAAAGATATGTACACACACGAATTCACTTCAGTTCTTGTTTCATCTGCCGAGTATTTTTCAAGATTCATTCAGAATCAAGTCTTATGCACCTTTTGCTTATGCCGTTCATTCAAGTGCATTAAAAAGGAATTGACTATTGACTTCAATCAGACACTTGCCCACAATAAATGAAAGAACGGTCTTTCACAGTGAAGATGAAGACGGTGAAAGTCTTGTGCGTATCTATACGAAGTAGATGCGATGCGACTCCACCAACGTAACCTTCAGGACTGAACTGGCTCACTTCGTATCCTTTCTGTTTGACTAACAAGAAGTTGTTGTGTGTGCAAGGGAGAAGTGGTGCAGCACCAAAGAAAGCGTTTTGCTTCTGCTTCTGAGGGAAAAGTCGAGTGGTTCCTTTCAGTGCAGTCTACCAGTGGCTGTAGCACTGATGGCACTCTTGGTGATGTAGTCACTCTGCTACTCATTGTCAGAGACAACAGAGAAAACCAAACATTCCTTCGTTTGCTTTATCCGCACTGGAGGGAGGAAACAGAATGGGACAGATGAGATGCTTTGAGTGATGTGATGAGTAGAAATGAAGAAAGATTTTTTCGTTGGCGACTCCACCATTCTGTCTGGTGTAGTTACATGTTGTATGTTACTGGGTTGAGAAATGTGATGAACAAGTATGTCAGTAAATAAAGAATAAAATAAATAGGCAAATGATGACTTTCGGTTTCGAGTTTGAGATGATAAACTAGGGAGACGAAGTAAAGAGGGAATGAAAGATAAATGGATTGACGGCGAAGTGAATGAATTCATACATTTAATTTTTAAAGTTATTTGTAGAAAAAGGTAAGGATAGAAAACGTGATTTCTCTATTTGGGTTAGCTTCCTGCTGCTACTGCAGCTTGATAGAAACTGAATGAATGAAACGGAGAAAAGCATAAACATTTTGTGCTCCTGGTTCTTTGGAGTGTCCCTTTCGGTTTGCCTTTGCTACTTTTTCAAAAAAGAAGTTGCAACATTCTCAGAAACAAGAAGCACTAATGCAACCGTGCTGTCTATTTCTCTTTCTTTTCTCTTCACCCAAGATTTTTTTTCTTCGAGTATCCCAAGTGGATCCACTAAAAGAAGAGATAACCTAGGCTGTTCTGTTCTTCTTCTGGTGGGATGGGAGAGACCGAAAGAGGTAAAAACGTGTAAGTACTTAAGAGAAAATATTTTGTAGAGGGATAAAGTGATCTATAGTACAAGAGAGAGAGAAAACGTAACACAGTTCACGTTCACTGTAGCCCACAGAAAGTATTAAATTATGAACTTATAAAAAGGGAAATCAAAATATTCTAGATGAATGGTTAACCAGGAAGAAATAAAAGTAGATAGGAAAGGTTGTGTTACAAACGTGTAAAAGTAGTACTTACTACTACATAAATTCTGCTGGCAAACCTAGTATCTGAGAGTAAATCATGAAAATAGAAAGAGAAGTGAAATTCTTGTTGATTTGGATGAGTTCAGGAGTCCTAGGAAAGAGTGGTGTGTTTGTAAGAAAAAAATCTGACAAGGGGCAATTCATTACTGTTATCTCAAGAAGCACAATATTTTATCAAACATTGTTGTGCAACGAAAGAGTGTTTTTCTTAGGGAATTTGTGAGGTCACCTATTCATTTTCTTTACGCTTACCTTGTCCACAAAATATCTGTAAACTGGTTGAAACTATTTATTGATCTACTGCAACCTATCTGAAATATAACCACCATTGACTTGTTTCCTTGTTAGGATTGTTGAAAAATTAGAAGTAAACTGTCAGTAGACCTCTCGTGTCTCACACGCACTTTTACTTATTTGTTCACTATCAGACTTGCCTTTTCTGGTGTAAGAAGGTAGGACGAAGAAAAACAGGCTGATGCTATCGCGGTATAATTTCACACAAAGTTGGTGTCTGCCTGTATGCTATGTCCTGAGCTTGTGTTCAGGGTGGCTGGAAGGCAGCTCTTTAACTGTTCTTGGTTCTTGTCCTGTTTTAGAAAAGTCAGAGTTAAACACGACGAAGAACAACTGAAATGGACAGAAACTGCTTTGAAACGGACAGACAAATAAAGAAAGTGGAAGAGATGCAGAAAGAAAATGGCGCTGTGGGTGATGTTGTAAAGTTTATAAGGGAGTAATCATCAAACAGAAAATGTAGGAGGTAATAGCTAAGATCATTTCCAAGATTGAAAATAAGTACAAGACAAATTTGCCTTTTTACAAGACGTTTCAGCAGTAGAAGCAAATAGCTAAGAACAAAAATGCTTGAAATGTAGTACTCAGGTGATTATGATTATGTTTACTGAATTGATTGTGCTTGATGAACTTGACGAAATAACGTAATAAAGAACGAAATTAGCATTAAATAGCAGGTTTTGGGAATTGGAACAGATTACACAGAAAGAGAGTCGTCTAGCCAAATGACGATTCTTATGCTTGCTCCGAGCCAAGATTGTTTCTGGATCTTCAGCAAGTTGTATTTCTTCCAATTTCCTGATTTACCTAGTCACTACTGTCTGCTTAACTCAATTTTATATTTACTGTTACATTCACATTTTTTATTTCTTCCTCCACCTCCCCCTGTTTAATAGTTTAATGCAAGCAAGCAAGAAAATCAAGGGAACTTTTTCGCTCTATTTTCTACCCGAATGACTTTCTTCTAAAAAATGTCTCCACTTGCCAAAATCAGACAGACATTCGGCCACTACACCTTATATACAGCAGCATCAGATATCTTTGCATGTATTTTCCTCTCCCACTTATCTATTGCTAGAAAAGGAATAAAAGAAACAGAGAGTGTGATCTCGAGAAAAAGTCTGCTTCTTGGACTTGAAACCTGGAACTGATTCCAAAAAATATGTAATAAATACAAAATACAGCATTTATACGTTTTCTAAAAAACTTTGTTGTTTCTGTCTCCAGTACGCAAGAGAACGAAGATACGCATAAAGTAAAAGTTCTCATTCAAGAATTTGTACTGATGTGATAAATGTAACAAGACGGAGAGAATACGTCTACGTACAAACATGATGAAAATTGTAAACTTGAACTAGACAAAATACAACTTTCTTTAAAAGAAATTCACTTTTCTTTCCCGGAGCAAAATCTCTCGATATAATATTATTACTGCTTTGTAAGGAAATGGAAAGCATAACTATTTTCACAGTCAGTAACGAAAAAATATGTTGTTCCTTCTGCCTCTCAAGTAGATTTGTCCATGTGTGAAATTTAATAATGTACTGCATACATTTTCTTTCTTCTCCAGTGTACTTTTCAACGGTCCGCTCACAGAAGGTGAGACGTAAAAGTATAGAAACAAAATCATTTGTTTTCTTGTGTGTTATATATGCGTCAACATCTATCTAATAGTAGAAACGCATATTTGACTTTTTTATTGTTTGCGTTTTGTGTGAATCAGTGAAAGTGTGAATTCTCTGTAAATGCTGATTACACGATGCTTTGCTTGAGTGAAAAGGGAAACGAACGGGATAAATTGAAAAGGCGTAGGAGTAAAATATTCCATATTTTGAAAAGATTTTGTTATTTCAGGAATATCTTCTACTTTCATTTTTGTTCCTCTGAATAATTTTATTTGCTTTCTAAAGTGGGGGGTCCATCATATTTCGTGAGATGCAATAGGTATCGTTCTAATAACCTTCGCAAGATTGCTTTCCATCAGTAAAGCTATTCAAAATGGTGGTTGAGACAATACTAGCTAGTACTGTATAATAAATTAATAATTAATACTAAATATTTTGGTAACGATAAATATTTATTTATTCTGAACCCAAACCATATTTGTGAACGTCATTTCCTTCCGAATGACATCATTTTTTACATTAATACGTTAACTTCAAGAATGGCATACTCAAAAAGTGGGTACACTGGAGGACAATTGCGCCAAACGAGGGGCGACTGCAAGAAACAATCCACTTCCCTAGTCTAGTGTGTTATTCTTCTCCTGTCCTTACCCTTTTAGAACAAGCAGGCAAGTGACCCCAGAACAACAGAATTAAATTGACTTTCAATTGTATAAAAATACATCCGTACTTTGTACTTTCAAAACTTTTTAGCCCTTAAAAAATATTGACCTTACTGCCACTGCTGACGTTTTAGGAAATGATGATGGCACGCATCAGGTTCAGGTCACTCATGTTAGTTTTTTAGTTAAGGGTCATTGTATAACAAACTAGGATCATCCCCAGTCAACCGGCTACCAAAAGTTGTGGTGATCAGTCATTTTCCTTGCCAGGAGGTCCAACTTCATTCCGCAATGTTTGCTTGCAAATTGCTGGGAGTGTGCTTTGCAGCGATTCAATGCACAGCCTCCAAAACCATTGTTTTCCAACTAATGATTTTATAAAACTTTCCTTGTCAATCTTATTCCAAACACGTTCTTGTCAATGCTACTGCTTCTGGGTTGACAAGTGTCTATTGGGCTATTTTTCAGGGGATGCCAAGCGGGTATTTATGGCGATACTAATCACCGAAGTAGCACATTTTTTTTGTACACTGCCTTCAAAAAATAGAGTAATGAAGTGTGCAAAATTGCAAGCTTCTGCTATATGTCTAATTTACCTAAAGTCTTTATCTCCCAAAAGCTCCACGTATTTCGACTCATTCTTGTCTCCTTCATTTTCTACGCGAAAATATTATCATCATCATGGATGGCTTCAGGAAGCTGTGCGGTTTTCTTTGGGTTACAGCAATTATTCTCATTTCAGTTACCAGAGGACTCAAATTTCTTGGGTGGAAATATAAATGCAGTGGTTGGTGAGAAAGTTAGAATTCCAAGCACAAGGAAGAAAGATACTTTATGGCCCACGAGATAATCATTTATCACTGGATGGACTAAGGATGCACATGGAGACGGCATGGTGAGACCATGGTTAGTAAAAAATAAGTTATCATACCACGTTTTGTTTCATCGTACACACAAATGGAATACGATACGTCAGTTCATTAAATGTATACCAAAATACACTTTTACGTTTAGCTACTTTGAGGTTCTTCTTGAGGAAAATGTATTATTGTAATTTTTACTGCGGTTCTACATTTCACCGTGCCATTTGGTTTGGTACACGGCTAAACTAAAGTTGCAGTGATGACTTGATTCTGTCAAGCTAGTGCACCTCCATCATCGTCTTTCCTTAGGATCATCAAGGGAATCAAAAAAGTGGGACTGCTGACAAAAATAAACAAGGCAAAGAAAAGGAAAAGCTGAAACTGAGCAATTCTATTTATTTCAGACAAAAAGTGCAACCACAAGATAAAAACATGATGGAACAATATGTAAACTTTTTAAATAAGTTAAACGAAATACGCCGCAATTACTGTTTTAATAACAACCTCTACCTCAATTTCAAACAGCATCTGCAGGTACAATGCTAAAAAGAATGAACACGTATGACTACAATATCAAACTACTGCCTTTTTTGCAAAAATATAAATTGAGTGGAAATGCAAATTCTGTAGATTTGTATTTTGAACGACAACGAACAAAACTATAAAAGCAAGCTGTTTGAATGTAAAATATGATGGAACGTGTGGGAACAACCGCAGCGCGTATTTATAACTGAATAATTGTGTAAAAATAGCCTTCGGGTAAAACGTTCTTTTATGCTGTAATAATAATTCGTAAAGAAGACTAAAAATAAAAAAAAAACTTTGTCGATAATAGAAAGCATGACGTAACCAATTAACTTTAATTATAATGAACACATGCATTTTGTATTCAGAGTCCAACAAAGCCCGATATACAAAATGATAATGATGTTATGATAGGCTTACCTTTCAACGAAAATAGTAAAGGTAGAAAAAACTTTGTGCTTCAACCCATCAGTTCACAAATAATATTTTGCACGCAAAATGAAACAAAAATTTTAATGTAGTTTTTTGTTCTATTCGTGAACAAAGATGATGAGGCTCTCTCCAGGTCTCGTACGCCGATTTCTTTATAACTGTGTTTGTGCAAAAATTGCATGAAACTACTCTCTAGTGTACCTAAAAGAACATTCCCTTCAGAAAGGAAGTAAAAACGAAATGAAAGAGAAAAAATATTTTAAAATATGCTTCAGTATTTCGCATGCAAATTGTGCATAGAAAAGGAAAAAAGTATTGGCAAAGCACCCCACACGTAGAAGACACGTTCATACGGATCTTGTTACATTTCTCCTGTTTCGCCACGTTTCTTTTCCTCTTTCTGCCAATTTTTTTTCTCCTGCAGTAGCAGTAGAAACTTCAGCACCAACCGGTATGAGAACGGTGGTGTGGAGAACGGGTAGTAAAAAGTAAAACTGGAGTAGGAGCAGAAAAGGAAGTGAGTAGATATAAAGTGTGAGTGTGCATAAATTCGTTGTAAAAATATGGATAACATAACATTATACCATGCCTAGGAAAGGAGAAACTTTTTCACGGATATTATTATGATTACTACGCGCTATTATATTATTATTATATATTAATATAATGCGGCAGTTCAGCTACACAAATAACTATTTTCTTTCTCTCTTTCTCTCTGTCTCGTTTCTAGTTCGTTATTGTTATTCTTACTTTCACTTACTTTTTTTGCTCTTTACGATTATTTAGAACGGTTTCAACTTTTTTATGTTTTTTAAAAAATATTTTTTTATTTCTCTAGTTTGTTGTTTCTCGAAGCAATATTCAGAAGGTTGTATTATTCAATGTTTGTCTAGAGTTACGAAAATGGTTTATGTTTATGTTGTTATATTCATACTTGGTCCTATTCTTTTCCATTCTGTCTTTAGTTTAATTAAAGAATAGACCAACAATTTACCTCTTTGTATTTCTATGTAGTGTTCGGTGGCGAGTTTAAGGAATAAAATGGAAGCAAAAGTCCCGTAGTTGTCCCGAAGAAATAAGTTCAGTGTGCATAATATGAATTCTTGGTGAATACATTCTAACCCAAATCAGAGATATAAAAGTTAAAAGAAAGAAGTAAAAATAGGAAATCCTTACTTTTCTTGGTGAAGACAAAACAGAAAGCAACAGAATAAGGGGAAACCTTCTTCTAGCCAGCCGTGTGTGGGCAGAACCACGTATTCTTTTGTGATCATATAAAATTAAATTTGGTATAACTGGTGGTGTCTCTCATTAAGTTTTGAAGAGTTTAAAGTAATTACTTCTGGTTAACAAATGTAATGTAGCTTAAACAGTGAAACGTGTATTAATTTATGCGTTTATAATAAGGCAAGCTTTATTATGAAGTTAACAGTCAGTAACGGAACAAACATTTTGAACAACAAAATTCACAAGAATAAGGAAAGCAAAAATAATATAAATCTTGCCTATTTTGAATTTCACCAAATCTTAATTTTATTCATTATTATTTCTTTGAATCTTTTTGCTTTGATTTTTTCGGTGAACAACATGAAAACGCAATGAAAACAGACATTAATGTATTTTAATTTAATAAGTATTTAAATACATAATGTGAAGTAGCTTTAGGGAAGGATTCGTTGTAGGTAAACAGCTTATTTGTTATTTTTTGTTTTAACCTATAAATGAAAATCTACTTCTTTATTCTTTAAAGTTTGGGGGGGGGAAATATGCTTGCGATTCATGAAACGTAGAGAGACGAGTATCCAAGCGTATCTTTTAAACTAAGCGATTTTCTTATCTCATCCTCGATTTACTCTTTTTTCCAAAAACGCAAAACAGAGGAGAACAAGAAAAAAAATTGGTGTACTTTTTGTTGCAAAAAAAGAAAGCGGAAACTAGGATTAGTTTTCATTTTTGATGTTAGAATTTTTGTCAAGAAAAATAATTTCTTAAAGGTTCCTTTTGTCTAGATTTTTCGTCGGCACAAAACCGTCTCACATCATTTCCAGACATTCTCTCCGATTTCCTTTCTTGCCTTCTTTCTAGTTTCACCATCTTTCTTTTCTACTCCAATTACAAAATGAAGAAAGTGGAGAATGGAGCTAAGCACAAAAGGGAAGCAGATACCATAATATGATGCAAGTTACAAAGATAATTTTAATCAGATAGCAAGCAAAACGCCGTACTGTCGTCGCTTTCATGCTTTAAACTACACAAGGAAAAGATAAGAATGCATAATATTATAACTTCCAATCTTTTTTGCCGTAAGAATTAAATCAGAAAAAATGTATTTCGTGAAAGAGAACAGAGACGAAAACTTCTATTTTGCTTATTGGCTATAAAAATCCTTCGTTTTTTTAAAAAGTAAGCGAGAAATGGAAAAAAGAAGAGAACTACATAATTTTGGTCCGTCCCATTGTGTATAGGTCTGTCTCTTGTATGAAGTAAACTTTAGATGTTTAAGTTGATTATAAGAACAATCATATAATTTCGCGTGTATGATTTAAGTTAGGAAGGTGAAAGAAAAAATATCAAACATGATTATTACAGAAAAGAAAGAAAAAATCGTGACAAAGCTGACTTTATCTCGGAAAAAAGTGAAAAATGGAATGTGTTGATTAAACGGTTTTCTGTTCCTGCAACAAAACCGTCACATTCTGTTTAATATATTTTGCAGAGAGTTAGCGATAAGGTAACATGAAGCTTATCACAAAAATGGCACGATTCGTATCCCCATTCTGTTTAAAGAAATAAAATGAAACCTTGAAATGGTTTGTTCCAACTGGATTTGTCAACGATTTTTCTTTTCCCAGCAATAAAACAAACAAGAGCCTTGGGGAAAATTCCTCCGCAATCTGCAGAAATAGAAACGCTCGAGAGAACAGTATAGAATAGAAGAATTGAGGACGTTGTGTTTACAGAGAAAGCATCCATTAAATATTATTAATATTATCATTCGCCCATATACTTTCTCTCTACTCACCTATATTCCAGCTTTCCTTTGACATCAACTGTATCAATTCGCCCGGAAAGAAAAGAGACTTTCTTTTTTCTCCTTTCTGTGCTCCCGGTCCCTGAGTTAACCCCTTTTGGGCCAACTTTCTTTCTTTCCACACGAGAAGAAAGTCAAAGAGTTCAGAGAAAGAGATCCCAAAGTCAACCGTATGCAAAGTAACTCCTTTGATTTTCTGCGAAGGGAAAAAAGTTTTTCGCATCTTTCTACAAAACTTTTCCTTTTCTTTTCATTTCTGAAAAAACGGACGCAAAATATTTAAATGAGATGAGGAGATAGATGGGGCCATGCCATGATTAAGGTAATAGTTCTCAAAGAGAGAAAGCAAAGTACATGCTTTCTCCAAAAGTATTAGCATTATATGGTTTGTGTGGTAGAGAAAAAAGAATGGGAAAAGAAGGAAACTATGTTTTCTTTCTTTGGACGATCAATGAGATTTTTTTGGAAGAAAACAAGAAAAAAGATTTAAAGATGGATTTGTAAGCTACATGAGTTTTTCTGTGTACTCCATCTCAAAGTTTGGTATAATCAGGTAAATTGAGAGATAATAAAATAAAAATGGAAAAATATGTGATGCGACATTACGATTAGTGCGAATTTGACTGACAGAGTGCAGTGAAGTACGTAAATCGAATAACGAATGACCAGTAAGAAAACAGAATACAGTAAAAAAATGTGTACGAAAAAAACTTAAGCGAAACACTTTTTGCCTTCAGAATACTGAGAGAAAAAAAGTGAAACGCAAGGTATTTTCACTTTTGTATGCTCCTGTCCCAGCTCCGCTTACTTTCAATTTCTTCCCTTTTTGTCGACACTAATGGTCAATATTGCAAAAAAGTGCAACCTGGAACAAGAAAGTATCAATAAGTACATACAATTTAGGTGGTACCTTTCTAAGTGGGCTAACGTAGACGGAAGTTAAAAATAACAGCTATAATGGCTTAGAATGGTTGTTATTTTTCACTTTCTCTCCTCTAATCCAAGTGGAATTCCTCTTGTGCGGCGGTAATGAGGTTTATATATCGCCTCGGTGTTTATCTATTGTTCTATATTCTGCTTCGTTCGTTGAATTGTTTAGTATTTACCGGATTGTGATTACAGACTGAAAGTCGACATGTTTATTTTTCTGATGTAGATAAATAGTGCAGCTAGACATAACATAAAGTAAGAATAGGGCAAATGGAATAATCTTGAAAAGCCAGCGACCGGTTTATTTTTAGTAAGAAAACGGCAAGGCACAAGAACATATTTTGAGATGCGGATGCAGATCTATTATGGGTGAACACAAGTGCCCATTTCAAGGTGCTCCGTGTTTCTGCTATTTTAGCGGAATCGTCTCTTTCTTTTTCTCTTCTTCCATTACACTTTCATTGTGCACCGGCATAAACGGTAAGGGCCAAGCATAAATATTTTTAGCGAATTAAAAAAGTTTCTGAACGGGGAAAAACACCGCTTCGGTGTTTTACTTTGAATGTAAGCGTATAGCCTCTTGAAAAAATGACCACAATGTATTTTGATTCGATGTTCATCCGCAGATCCACCAATCCACCATGTGGACTTTTCTATTCCGTCGAGGTACTTCCTTTACGGGAAAGCTGTGAAAAGAAGATTGGAAAATGCGAATCTATCGTATTTTTAGATTTTGCTTTTATTTTCCGTTTTCTACTTCTTTCCTGAAATAATACAGAGTGGAGTGCTTTAGAGATTCAAACAGGATAAAAAATCTTTTGTGATTGTTGTGCTGTGCAAGCACGCATGGATGTGGGTGTACTTTTTGTGGGAAGCCCGATGCAGATTTATTGTTATTGTACAGTCGTTCCTTTTTAAAAGGCTGCTTAAACAAAAAAGACACAAACAAAGTATACAGAGGAGGTTGCTCAAGCTCTCTTATTCTTTCTCTATTCTCTATCGCTCTTTTACTTTCTATGTGGAATTTTTAAATAGGTAATTTTGTTTAAGACCGCGCACGTTGTGGAGTTGCACGCAGCACTACATTGTACAAGCAGCGAAAACAACATAAAATAATAACGTCTACTATCGAAAGAAGAATGTTTCTTGTCATTTTGTTATTGGTCTGAAACTTTGTGGGAAATGAATGTTAATTGATTGAAATTATATTGCAAATGTTTCATAGATTATTACGATATTGCCCTGAGATTGTTGCGTTGCGGTAGTTCATAGTGCAAACTTCCACCACCCCACAGTTTCATACCAATAAGAGTCACATTGATAATGTCTTTCTGATTACTGATTTGTAGTTTAATTGCTACTAACTTGTAAGTAATTGACCTTTAGATACATTATTATTATTGCATAGATCACTACGCTAAGTTATCCACAAAGTTTGAAGACAATCGCAAAATATCATGTGCAAAATTCGACTGGCGGTCTTTTAAGTTGCTCGAGAATAAATGAAATGAAATGGATCTTAATAAAAAATACTGCCACTAAAGTGAACCGGATTGTGCTGGGTAAAATTACATGAGCGTTTTCCGCTCATGCAACTTTATTTTTATACGACTTTATTATACTATCAAGTTTTTTCAACTGAACTCGGGATTTATCAGGATGACCACATGACCGGTATGATCATGTTAAACGAATGAAATATTGTGCACGCTAGACAAACCGAGGTTAATCTAATCGTTTGACCCAAAAAATTTCGATCTGACTTTTCCGCTCTAAAAAAAGTATTTACACTTGAGTCACCTTTTATTCAATTTCAGAGTCGTAAAAATGTTTATTTTATCAAAAAATTCCTAATGGTTTTAATTCAGTGCAAATATCTTGTTCAAGTTGCTGTGTACTGTAGTGAGTTCAAAAACTAGTAGTTATTCAAAAATGCAGCGTGGACAATACCAACAAAATGAATTGTATTTCAACCTAGAAGTCAAACTTTTCGCGGTTAACATTACTTTATTTTTGCAGAGGGAAAATGGATTTTCGGCTAGCATAACATAATAAAATGATAATATGCAAGAGCGTGAGCCACATCTCGCGTCGTTATGTTATGAAGGTACGTGATAACACGACATAAAAATAAAAAGGCAATTTTTTACCTAGCGTTCGTTCCATTTACAGTTCGCTTGTGCATATACATTCACTTTCTTAGAATCTTCATTTTTTCAAACAACAAAAGCAAGAACAATAAAGGGAAGTATATTCCCTTCAACAATTGCTCCACTTGTTTACATTGATTCCTAAGGGTATAGTATTGGTACGATACACACGTAATTATTTCCTGAAGAAAACCTGACTTTGAAAAGAGCAAAAAAGGAAGTCATATCGTCACATACAACACTACGCGACAACCTATTTACAATTTTTTGTAAAGTACTTGGTGTCACCGGGAAAAGGAAAGATGAAAACGTTGCCCAAAATCCAAAATGGATATATTTATTTTCGCTTCTCCACTTTCTCCTTTATGGTTTTTAGCAGCATACGTATTTCTGTTTAAATGTATAAAAACTCGATACTATTGTGTGTGGAAAGGATTGGATTCCTCTGAAATGGGTCATGTTGCATGTGGGTTGTCAAGTAATATATTGTGATCATTGTCATCATTATTGTATATGTGAATAGATATTGTGTTTTATTTACAAAAACGTCCGTATGCAGTCCAACTGAAAATTCTACTCAACAAAGGGTTCGCCTTGACTAAAGAAAATGCTTTCAACATTCGAAAAGTAGGCGGCAGGAAGACGAGGTCGGTTGTCGTTTGTCCTCATTCAATTTGATATATAACCACAACCTATTCACGTGTGCAGTGTTGAACGAAAAAAAATAAGGGAAGTTGAAAAAAAGTCGGTTCACAAAGAGTGGAATTCAGATGAAGTTTCTTAATTAAGTGAATAATTCTCGTTTTGGTTAAGTAATTTTGTTATGCAAGTAATTTGTTTCTTTTTGATTCTGTCTAATTTAATCTTTCAAGAATCCGTTTTTGATTTAAGTCGTTTCGTTGCGTAAGGTAAGGGGCTTCATTAGGTTTCGATTCTGAAAATAAAGTAACCGGAGAAAACGGATCTGTTCTGTAGAACGGAAGTGAAGCGGAGAGGAACCATTTACAATATAAAAAAAGATCTTGAATCGAAGTACAGGTGCACTTGTACGACTCCAATTAATTTTAAACATGACAAATAAGAAAACTACTCATTTTCTCGAGTTCATTATTTTTAGAGAAAATAAAACTTGAGTCTCGCTCGACTACACTAAAACGCAAAAATATGTCCATTCCATCGCAAGGTAGAAATGGATTTTACGAAATGAAACTGTAACTTCTATTCTTTAACCGGTTTCGTTTTGTTAAAGTTGAAGAAATATGCATGAGTACTTGGACTGGCTGAAAGGCCTGCACGTGCAAGCTTGAAGGAGAGGGAAAGTAATGAAATAATTAAATTCAAAAGACAGTATTTTACGAGTTTCTTTTAACACTCTGCATCTGCCTCACATGACTATGCATAGCCATAAGTACTTTGCACTTAGCAGTTTTTGTCATCTATTACTTTGAAGTTGTGTGAAGTTAAGTTCGTTGGAAATATTTTACTTCCTATTTGTTTTGGTGCTAAACGTAAAAACGATTGAGACACATTATTTTATTTTTTTTACCTAACTTTCCTCTTTTCCTGTAAGGTACTTTTTGGCAAAAGCAGAAGGAACTAGATTCTCTCTTTACTTTACTTGTTCCCGTTTTTATTTATGTAGCAGCTATTTAACAAAGTGAAAATGAGTTTTATGTCTGACCTTACAATTTACACTTGCTCGACTTTACATACAGGCAAAGCTAACGCTTTACAGGAAAAGTTTTTTTAGAAACTATCTCTTTTGTGAAATGAGAAAATAAATGGGAAAACTGAAAGCATCACAATAAAAAAGAAAACTTGTGGGATGATAGTCCATACATCGTTGGTGGAGAACACAAGCCAAAAAGTGTATTTTTGCCTCGTTAATTTTCCTCTCCGTTATTTCCTGTTTCTTTCATGATTTTTTGCCTATCTGGAGAAAGGTTTATGGAGAAAGTAGGACTTGAACAGGCATAGCGTTCTTAAGAGCTTTATTTGTATTCCCCAAGCGCTACCAAAAAGCTGGTGACAAATGTCGAAAAATAAAGCCAATAGTTTTGCGATCATTGCCACAAAAGAGAAAAAGTTTAACGGAATGAAAAATAAATATTCATGAAAATTGTTACCCGAGCCCGAGTCAGGGAGTGAAAAGGTATCATGTGACTTAATTATTGTCTTCCCATAGAAAGAGTTCCTTCTAAATGAAAAACCTCATTTTTGGTTAATTTTGGTTTCAATCCAGTGATTTCTACGCAGATCACACAATGAGTCTTTAAAAACTTTGGTGTCCTGTTTTAGATCCTTTTACAGGAAAAAATAATGGAACGGAAGAGACCTCTTTAGGATGAATGTAATTAGATAAAATAAAAGTCGGAAACTGGAAACTCTTAAAGTATACAGCATTTTATGTTAAAAAGCGATCACACGTGGAATCAGCACACGACCAAACAAACCCACTTTCATCTAAATAATTTCCTGTAAAGTGAAACGTGAAAAGTCACGTCCGGCTTGGCATTTAAAACTTCATTTCGTACTAGTGGTGTAAAGTTGAGTTTATGTATTTAACTAAATCGTTTACTTAGCTAACCATGTTCTGGTTACGGATAAAGGAGGAAAAAGTTAGGAAATAAAATCCAATTGTATTTGTTAAAGTGTTGTCTAAGCGGTATGTTAATTTCGAGGACGAATGACATTTCAGAGAAAAGTTTTTTCGTTTTTGCTGAGCTAAGTGTGCCAGCACTAAATAAAAGTTTTGACAACGGGACCATCCATAGATATTGTTGTTGTTGTTGTTCTTTCACTGTCTCCTCATCCGAGGTTCTTATGACAGCTTTGCTTTACTCTCATCACTTAACACAAAACACTTATGTAGTTATTAATTCTTTACACTAAACACTGGTCTCTTATAACTTAATTGCCACTTGTCCGTTTCATTCAAGTCACTTAGGCTATTGGCTATCGCTATATTCTTGACAATAAGTAGAATTTTAGCAACTTTTAAATATGCTTTTCAAGTTTACATTAATCTAATTTATGTTGTGCTCCCAAAGTGTATAAAATATTGTTGGTTGGGATAACGTATTGGATGACGGGCCTCAAAAGTATGTCCTTGAAATTTGGAAAATGTGCCGCAGTCGCATCACCATCACCATTACATCATGATTCTTACTGTGCGGGTTGGAAATTGAGTCTTGCCAATATAGACAGTAATTTTCATCGATTACCTAATCCACTCCGAATCACTAAAACTTTTCCACTTATGCAAATTTGTTCCCCATTCGGAAACAAATTTTCATCATTATTATTTTATTTTCTGAAACATATTTTTATTGTCGCTGAAAGGAGAGCAAGAAAAGTTTTGCTGCTATCCTATACAGTGTTCTGATCATTCAGGGAGAAAAGCAACGTTCCGTTGTTCGTTGCGTCAAAAGAAGAAAAAAAATTGGGGTGAGTTCCCTTGTCTCCATCATAATGAATTGAGAACACCTGATGAATGATACGGTTTTATGATGGGCATCATCTAGGTTTAGAGTCTATTATTTTCTCATTTCTCTTTCAAAACATAATTCAGTTTATCTTGCGATCCTCTGGGGAATTCAGGTTTATAAGAGAATTGCAAATACTATAACAAGTTGTCTGAAAATTATCACCAATTTTGTTCATTAAATGTGCATTAGACGTAATTAGTAGATGTATGTTTCCCCTGAAGTTTTCATTATTGGAATTGACTAGTATTAAAATTAAAAATCATTCTGTGGTATCTGGAATAGATGGTGAATGTAGGGAGTTTCACACAAGTTTAAATCTATAAAACCAGCGGTCAAAAATGAAAACTAAAATGAATAGAATTTAATTTGTAGGTGAGAGACATTCAGCCATTCTGAGCCGTCCTGAGCTGTCTACCTGTTTGTGGTTTTGCGGTCAGTGTTGTCGCTATAAAAAACTAGGTTAAATAAAATATTTATTATTAAAAACCGCGTCTCCGTACTTTTTGACCTATTGTTTTATGAATTTTCATTCACAGAGATGATCATGATGGTTAACGTCAAAACGTCATCACAATGAAATCTAATTGTCAAGCCGGCATGATTTCGTTTCACGGTTCGGCGGTATCCGAGTATAAATAATTTTTAAAGGGAGTCTTTATTCACACTGCGTAACCTCATTACCGTTCGTGGAAACAAACCCAGCAATATTTTATTAGGGTATCTCTACTGCGAGTGAAAATCTAAAACGGGAGAATTCTCTTCATAGAGCGCTGGAAATCGTAGCCGTTTCTTTGAAGTTATGTATTTATGAGAAGATGCAGAATGAGAGTGAGAGAGGAGAGTAAATTGCATTTTGAGCCATTTTCCATTCGAAAACGGGTAAAAGCTGCAATCGGAGCATTTCATTGATGGCAGTGTTATGTAGTACCATTAGTATTAGTACCACTGCACGTTTGTTGTGTAGGTATGTCTGTGTGAGTCGTGAATTCGTGAACTGTAATTTCTCGGGAGTAAATATAATTTCTCTGCTGGAGAGTATCTCTCCCTGCAGTAGCAATAATACCGTACAATAAAGCTAATAAAATATTGTGGCCAAGCCAAGTGGAGAGAATAAACAATATCAATGTTGGAATTGAAGCAGTGAAGGTGTGTGTCTGTGTCTTGTCTGTGAATGGAGGTTCTATTTCCTGGTTTTCTCCCATCTGGGAAAAATTATTATTACTTACTGTAGATTGTAGGCATTCCTTTGCTTTCTCCAGTGAAAGGAAAGTAAAAGTAAAATCCAGCGGAAAATCTTTTCCCCGCATTCAGGAGCAATTCTTTGGTCGGGTTTGACGATGCCGAAGACTGCTTCAGCTAAAACTTAGTGCGGTCGTCATTGCTGGATGGGTTGTTTAAGAGATACATCTAAAAGTACATAAATTATTCCGCTTTTTCTAGCATCACTTCACTAGCTTTCTCCAGGAGAAAGCATTTGGTGGTATAAAAACGTTACTAACCCACAATTTCCTGGTTGAGTTTTCTCCGGTGTAGAAAACACAAGGCAGAAGCATTGCATGAATACACAAAAATTTTACAGGAAAACGGAGAAGGTCCATGTGGCCAAAAATTTTATGTGTGGTGTGCACATGGTTCGCATACTCACATGCACAGTCTCAGACATATATTTTGCACAGCATGGGAAAGGCAAAGAAAAACTACGTAGGAAATTAGGTTCCATCACGTGATTGATCATCAATCCTATCTTATTAGGTAATATCTTTTACGGGGAATAGAGAAAGTACTCTGGTTTCTCTTCACTTTCTGCACTGCTTTTTTGGTGAAACAAGCAGAAAATAATATTTACGAGAAGGAATAAAAGCGAAATGAATGGAGCGCAGAGCAAAGCTAAAGGGAAAGTGGCATTTTCTGATCCCCTTCTTTCTCGTCACGTTCATCACTTTCCAGGCGACTCCATAGCCTTCTAGATTGCACAATGAAAGTATCGTTCGTGCGTCTGTGTATGTGGCTGTGTGGCATCCACCTGAGAAGACAGATATTTATTGCGATGCATAATCCGCACCATTCTATATGCCCGGTACGGATATTTCTCCCGAGTGTCCCTGCTTCTTGTCTAAGGTTCTTCCAACTCTGTCTCTCTAACTAGACACTTTTAGCTTAGATTTTCCTTTCAATGTGTTTAGCGTTCTCTATCTTACATGGCTTTATTTCCTCCACAGAAAATGAATTTTGCTTTGGGAGAGAAGAAAACGGAAAGAAAAGCACAAAACACAATAATGATGATGAAATTGGATATTATTATTACCAATATTATCATTATATGGGGTACTATAGATAGAAGAATCCAATAACATTCGTCTTCTGTACGGTGATTGCTTTATACTAATATAAAATCAATGGGTTTACCAAGAAGTTGGAAAATAAAAATTGTTGCTTCTTCAGATCTCGTCTCTTTTGCTTCCACTTTTGTAATGTTTTTCCCATCATTTTTAATAAAAACGAAGCTCCTTCTCTCGGAAACGATAAATTTGGTTAATCGTCAAAGCACATTGCATGTACCAATTTTTAACAAAAAACGAAAACATTTACAATCCTCTTAAAACAGGCATCTGAAGTACTGAATATTTTATTAAACGAATTATCATATACAAAAAAATCTTCGTTGTATATTGACATATAGACGCATAATGACAACTGAAAACCAATCACAATAAAGTTATCTTTGCGTATCCCGTTAACTAATCGTAAGGTTTATGTCCAGGCATGTTAACTGTCACGTCTTATTAATTACAAGTAAAAGCCACCGGTATGAGACCGGCATTAATCAGTAAAATCCCACATTTAAGTAAGTACAAAATACCCAGTACAAATGCAGTAAGTCTTAATAAGATATAATTTACACAATCATTTAGCAAACGTATAATTACAGATGTCAACCTGATTAGTCTAGTAGGTTAAAATTTCAAGGAATGGATAATCGTCTTACCGGATGACTGATTCTTGTGAACGATGCAGGTCACTAAAACAATGGCCAACTGCTTCACCACCTGATCGTTCAATGGTCATTATTCGTCTCTGTGGTATGTACAATATGCATATATTGCTTCAAAAAAGTGGTCATCATCAAAAGCACAAATAGAGAGGAGAATTGTCTTCTATATTAATAGATTTCGTTTCTTGTATGGTAACATGGTATAAGTAATTTTATTTTGCTGTAATTTAGGAAAATGAAAGAAAAATAAATACCCTGTGTTCAACGAATGAATCAATTTATAACCAGTCTAAATCAGAATTATTTTATATTCGACTCGTTACATTTCAAAAGCACACAAACCAACCACAAAGGAGATCAGACCAGTTCACTGATCTCAAATTCTCCCCCAAAAAATTGAAATTGTTCTTGCGTTTAAAAATTAAACATGTTTTTCCGTTTCTTTTATGGCCCTTATTCGTCTCCAAACAGTATTTTTATCTCTGGGAAATAAATAATTCCCTCCATTTCACAACACAAAAAATATCCAATCCATTTCATCCAATGTTTGTGCTTCGATACACGTGTTACTTGTAGCACAAATGTGAATACCCTTTTCCATTTGCTATCTCTTTTATTCTCGCCATCAAATCGATTGCGTCTTGAATTGATAGTATGTCGTGTCTGGAGAAGCGAATACATTTGTCGAGAAATCATAGACCTCAAAATAAAATACGGTTTTTTTAAAACTATCATTCAGCACCACTTGCTTCACATTTCTTTCTTTCTTGTATCATTTTTTCTATCTTTCCTCACTTTCACATGTGTCAAAAGGAAATGTACACAAAGAGGTGGGATGATCGTCGATGTTATCAGGAAAAAAGGTGTAACTTTCAGTTTCTTACTTCGTATTATTGACTGTTTTGTGTAGTCCAAGCCAAGGATCGAAAAACCCACGATTGCTTTCTTTGAGTGTCCAATTTAGGGTTTTATAGTATTTTAGGCTTGGGTAACTTGGGGTTTTAAATAAACAATGTAATTCTAAATGTATCTTTGGGCATTGAGATTATATATATATTGTACATATAATCTCGTAATGCCCACTCAGAAATAAAACCCAAAAATTATCATTTAGGATTTTGTCTAAAAACCCTGCATGATGTTATAAAAAGCCTAACAATCCGACTCAAAAAATCCACCTGAACAAACCTTAACCTATGCAATAGCATCGTTCGCCCCATCACTTATTTTGACTTTTTCTTCGTCATCGTATCTTCTATCAACATGAAGCAACTGAGTAAAGTTTTGAAAATGCTTTACTGATTTTATATGTATGTTCCACCTTAACTCAGTGAAGAACAAACAAAGTATCGAGGAAGTAGTAATAGCATCCAGTCAAATGTACTTGCTTGCTTACTTTCTGTAGACGGTACATTTAGTTTTCTCTTGAGAAAGTCTCTTCTGAAGAAGCAGAAAGAGAGAAAAATGTATTTTTTTCCTTATCGATGTTCCATATCAACTCCAGAACATGAAACGGCCATTTTTCACAAAAGTAGAAAGTTGAGAGGAACCAACCCTTGCCCCTAATGTCTTTCCGTGATTTTTGTGTTCATTCAAAGCAGGGAAACCCGAAACGATGGTATGTACAAACTTGCGTTTGTTTTCTCCATTTTTTACAAAATTCTTCCTTCCGCAAAACTTTCAAATAATTTCTTATCCAGAAACCGAAGCCGCAACACTGATTCTCAAAAGGTATTACTTACGTATTCGGGTGGAAATGTCGCATAACTTTTCCTTCGTTGTCTCGCCGCATCCGCCCCTTCAAAAAACGTGTGAGAATGCTAATCTTCTCTTTTCATTGTCTTTTACAGTTTACACTCGAAGCCGGTACCATTATGTATATATTTAAGATTATTAGTTCCAATATCAATGTAATATCTGTAATATGGTATTTTACTTTTTCGCCGGAATATTATGATTTTGAATTTTCTTTGAGACAGGAGAATAAAAGTAGTTTGGGGAATTTTAAAAATATATTATAACTGGGACAAGAAATTGTCTTGAAGAAGACGAAAAAGTTCAGAGGACGAACTCCTTGCTCGGTTTACATAATATACAATTTCCACTTTGTATTCCAAGACATGTATCACTTTCTCTTTTGTATCGATCTTTTTATGGATGGCTCCGGAGCCTAATGTCAACCAGTGCATGAAAATGGAACAGAAAGAAAGTATCTTTTCATTTTATTTTGCCCGGCAAAAAGATTGGATTCAACCCTTTTTGTATTTTCCAGCCTGTTGGAGAAAGTAACTTAATTTAGAGACAACTTGAAAGCGAAGGTAGAGAGATAGAGTCAAAGAGGAGAAGCGAGGAGAAGAAGTGGAGATTTGTTGATATTTATTTTTGGGTTAGTGGAACAGACAAAAACGATAAAGAAACGTTCCGTTTGTATCATCTTCACTCTTTTCGAGATGGATCAAATAATGGAAAAGTAGATACGATTGTCAATAGGTGAGTAAGTGAAAGTCAAAGATTCACTGTTGCTTTTCTTAGTTTCATCTTTCAGGGTTGACTTGATAAGATTGCCCAATTTCGTTAAGGGCCCGCATCACAAGATTGCCAAAAGGAATTATATATAAATCAACCGAAAAGAAGAAAGGTGACATGGAGTGTTTGAAGTCGTATGTTCTCAAACTGAACTGATGCCAAAGAAAATTGTAGTAAAATATTTTTGAAAGAAGAAGTCAATAAAAGTCAGGACTTTCAAAACTCGAATTTTCAATATACCGTGTTGTATGTATGTATTTTCTGGATTTGGCTGAAATAGGTATGAGCTGTGCTGTAATTTGTAGTACTTTTGACCAATAAAAATATTTGCACACCAATATAATCTTGATTTACAAATAATTGCAAAAATTCAATATCGTAAACAGTTGGCGCTTGGGCCTTTACTTACTAGAATGATAGGATGCTTTTGGTTGTTTAAAATTGATGGCACTCCGTTTTCTTCATTAGGAGATTGACATAATACGAGTCGATTAAATGCGCAGCCAATTCATGGTGGCAGAATTTAAAAAAATAAAATAAATAGAAACGGAAACGCAACAAGCAGAAAAATGTGACCAGAAGGAGAAGTAAAGAAAGAAGTCCACGACAAGTGGAAATTGGTTTTGCGGTGACATTTACATGACCCGAGTCGAAAATGAGTAGAAATCTCTTAGCGAAAGAGGCAACCCAAACCCCCATGAAAACCGGAAATCAGATCTTAGAAGTGTCAATCTCCTTTTAGTAGGCCATCCCTTCGTAAGATAAAGGATTCTCAGAAAATGCGGGTCTCCCATTTTTCTCGCGTAGAAGTGCAAATAATATTCTCCTGCCTTTATCACTATGTATGCGTTTGAGCATCCGTGAAAAATCTTCAGGAGAATTCGCAATTCATCTTGTTTGTGCCTCTCGTCCCCAACATTGGTCACAATCACAATCATAGCGTCACTTTTGTTTACTTGAAGCAGAGATTTGGGTCACCTTCTGAAAAACCTCTTTAGGAATTCCGATCAGAGACGTGCAAAAATACTATGGTGCTAGTTGTTCCATTCAATTCATTTTCGGACCCAAGAAAATCCTTCACTTTCTCCGTTGGACATGGATTCATGGACAAAAGTTTTTGTTTTCAATTTTTGCGAAGGCCACCAAGATATTATGCTGGCTGAATGAAAATCAGTATGTGAGCATGACTAGATTGTTTTTGTGAAACGATATATTTTTATTAATTAAATACTAAAGTTGTATTTCGTTCGTCAACTCAAAACAATAAATCGCTATTTAGTTGCATAATATTGCAATATATTTTGGTTTGACAAAAACAGAAATTACGTATTTACTAAAATGTGAAAACAAAAAATAGTTTGTAGAACACTGCATGTGTCCACCTAGGCATTTTTATAAAGCGTACAAATAATTAATCAGCTATCTAAACATAGTAATTATAATGATTATGAATAGAAATTACGTCTAACATCAAATCTAAACCATGACTTAATGTAACATTCATTTATTTATTATATCAGTTAACATTAATTCAATTGTAGATAATATTGATTATAATATATTGTGCAAGAAAGCTTTTGTTCTCTCGTGGCATTGGTAAATTAACCAACTAATTGTAATAATTACTTAACAATAATACTGACTAGATGAGTGCTTTGTTGTGGGATGTTTTTATATTTTGGATTGGAAGTGGAAAATGGTACGCTCTAAATTCAAACCCAATCTACGATAGGAGTGTTTCGAACTTAATTAACTATCCTACTATTTTGGTCCTTAAGTTGTAAAACGGTAATTAATTTACACTTACTAAAATTCTAGTAACTAATATTGCAAAACGAAAAAGGAGATTTTGTTTCAATAAAATTGGAGATGGTTGATAGTATAATAGAGATACGTAATTGTTTTCAACACATTGTACGTTTGATACTTGTATATAATTTGCACGATTTGTTGTATAAACGTTTCTGTACATTCATGGTCAGAAATACGGATACTGAAACAAAGGGTATTGAACACTTGGTAGGATAATTGTATTTTACATTCGGTGTTTGCATTACTATCGTTTTCATAAACAGATTTTGTGAAAAACATTTTTGAGGGTTGAAGGATTACGACCTTCTGATACATGTCTAGTACATGATCCATGATAAATATTTCAATTTCTCCATAATAGTCATTCATAATTTTATGCGTCAACCATTCTTGGGAAAGGCACGTACCAATTATTACAATTTTTTTCAAAAAGTACGAATGAGTAAATTTTGTTGGAAAGCTAACCACATAATTCAATATTGTAACATACACAGTCTCTCTCTGACATCAAAAAACACTGAATTCGTCCTTTTTATAGTAAAATCTAATTTAATTAGCATTTCTATTTGTGGGATTTTGATTTCGATTTCGGTGTGTCCGGTTCCTTTTCCTTGGATCCCAAACAACCTTTCGTGTTCTCATCCTGACGAAGGTATTTCAGTCTCTCTTTTTCCTGTGCGTTGTCCGCCGGCTCACATTCGTACGATGACAAACACAATGCTGCAATTTAAATTCAAAACACACTCTTCAGTTACTGATTTCAAATGGACATTAAGTGTTTAAAAAAAAGGAAACGGTTTTGTTACAATACGTACCACTTTCTCCAAAAACCGGTGCAGTTTGGAGAGAGTTGAGGACAGTTTGAACTTTGGGAAAGGGGCATGTGATCTGCTGCCACGCCACAACTTCCGTCACTTGTTTGGCCAACTGCCAAAATTTATCGAAGTTTATATGACCATTTGAGATTCTGCAAAAATAAGTAGCAAATTGAAACAATGTAAACTGAGTTCATTTTAATTGATGATTAAACGTGTGATCCAGTTGGTATGTATCTAATTTCTTACTTGGATGCACAACCCTCGTTGAGAAAGTACAGATCTTTCACTAAGAGAGAAAAGAATGGAATGACAATTCTCTCGGCTGAAAATAACAAAACTTAAGATTAACTTAAATAATATTAAAATAGTTTCTATTTATTCCGGAATGCTGAGCATGGAATAAATAAATCGGAAAACGTATTCAATAATACAATGTTTAAAGAAACCGCTTGTCACTTACTTGCATTTGTCGCACCGGCTGACCTCCACACAGCAGCCTTTAAAGTGGAGCGGTAGGAAGTAAAGTTGGAAGATGGGTCCATCTGATGCTCCAAAATAGACAACTGCGAAATGTTCACCTTGGCCCACTAAAAATAATAAAATAATAAGCGGTTTTAAAACCCGTACTTTCCAACCAAATAAATTAAATTTACACGGAAGTTCCTTACAGTTTTCTTTAATCTTGCCACAGGGGACATATTTAGGCCAGCAATGACGGCCATGAGGGAGTTGAAATTGCCAATATTGAAGCACTCCCGAGCAGCTTCAATCCAGTACTCGACCACGCGTACTCTTGATTTCTTCTTTGGCATCTGCACAAAAAATTCATTAATTTGGGTATTCGTTTTTATTTTTAGACAACCAAGGAAATCGGATTTTTTATAGACTCCATCTTAATTGTATATCTACCTTGCATATCTCTGTGGCCACATAATAACTGAGACGGTTGAACCACTGAACATACGACTCGAGATTTCTTGTCTTCTTCATATCCTTGTACCGCGTTTCTACCTGCGAATTATCCTTTGCGAAAGCCTATTATTTGAACAACAATATTACATTATCATTTCATTTAATTGATTGTGATTTATACTTGCCAACACGATTTATTTTATTTTCTATTATGTGCTAAATACCTGAACGAATTCTTCCGCTCCGATCTGAGATAACCGTTCCAATTCAATATGGGTCAGTTGTTGTGCAAGCATGGTTGGATTGGGGCAGATTGTTAAAATGGTAGGCTGAGAAACGAACAAAGTAAAACAAAAGCCATAAATCAATTAAGCCACTTACAAAATTCAGTCATAAATTCATCAGTATATTCTAAAAATTATGTCACTGCACAGAATTTTTATCAGTTGTAGTCCACATAAGCAGACTTATTTGCAAATCCTTTTGATCAGTAAAGTAAGTCAAAGGCAGTGAACTGCTGACATTGGCTAACTGACAAAATTATTTACTGCCAGCTAACGCAGCGACAACAATTTAGTTTTAATCATTGTTATTCAGCATCAAGCTTTCCTGGCTAAAATTTGCTAGGATTGTTCTCGATTCATGCTTTGTTGATTTTTCCGCAAAAAAACTAATAGAGCACCTCGAAATCAGCAAGCAATACGCATCGGTTGATTCTTTTAGCACCCCATTTTTCATTTGAGTTTGACTCCTCCATATGGTAAAAATAAATCGACTCGCGATCTTTGAAAAGGTCACATTCGTTTATTTTTCTTACCGCTGTAACCGGTTCGCCCAAAGCTGCCTCTGTGTTAATTCGGTGAAGAAAGTCCTCGTACCTTTCCAGGGCGGTTAGTCGTGCCAATAGCGTGGTCAATAGTTGAGACACTTCGTTCCGTATCTGCAACAAGAACAATATGGTCATAGATTCAATTCGTATCTTCTGTATTTTGCCAGCTTTTGGCTGCTTAAGCATTTTTTATTTAAAATCATTTTGCGTCTGTTTACCGGCGGCTCCACCGAGACACATTTTTGTGTAATGGTTCGCACGTGGGCCATCATCCTCTCATCTCGGAAATCATACGGGAATAGCTCTGCCCACTCGCCAAGAAGTTGCACAACGTTCGAGATGATTTTCGCTTCTTTCGCCATTTGCTAAATAAGAGTGATAAACCGAAAGTCATAAATGTGCACATGTGGTCCGCTGTGAAAAGTTTTATTCGTTATCCGTAGATAATCGCTTGTTTATTTATTTACATATTTTGGTGAATGAGATGGAGTGGCCATGGCCAGGCGAAAGACCCTGCCGAGTAACTCATGTGGCCGGATGTAGAGTCTGGCTGAGAGCAAAAACGCAAAAACATACGCTCTGTCCGGATAGTAGCTCTGCGTTGGCACCAAATGCTGAATTAAAGCGTCCAGTGTACCACTAACCAGGTTTGTGTCTTGATACACTAATGCCTATACAGAAAGGAAAGGAAATAAGGAAAATTAATCGTTTTGTATTTCACAGTAACAGTGACCATGTAAGGAAAATAAAATTTAGGAGAAATGCAATTAAATTAGTATAATGTATGGTTGTAATTAGTTTTTTACATTGTCCCATTCATGGTTTTTGGTATTGTTAGAAGTTCCATTTGCAGTTTTCTGTCCATTTTGTACTGGGTCTGGGGTTGGAGGAGTGGAGGAACCGTTGACAAGATGATTGTGACCGTTAAGGGAAGCTGACTCATTCTGTGCGGAGGAGGGAGTCGTTGAAATTGCGTTGGAGTCGTTCTGGGGTCCGGAAATGTGACCATTTGTGATCAATGAACAATTCGAGGGAATGGAACCATTTGCGGAGAGAGATGTTTGCGGAAGAGTCTGCAAAGATGGAAAATAAAACAGAATTGTGTAATTCGAAGTTACAAGCACCGGTTCAGGGCCAATGAGTCCTTTTAAATATCTCCTTGAAATTAAGGGATTATTTTGTATGCAAAAGAGAGGAAACGTTTCGACATCATTTTAATACTCTTATGACACAAAACAAGCCATCTATTTTAAAGTCACTTTGTATTAATACCATGAATATACCTATGAATACATAATAAAACAGAATGTCGCCTGCAAATATATCACAATAAGAAGATTCGCTTTGAAGTCTAACAAGATTTTCCGTTAGCGTTCAATCTTTTTGAGTACACAAAATACTACCCAGTAATATGATATAAGATTGAAAAGAACAAACGAAGAATTGCAAATAATATTTGATTTTGAACATCTACTCTCTGAAGACTCTACATTTCCATTTTTATGTACATCAAGAACAGAAGAGAAGAGTTGACACATGGAAGTGAGAGAAAGTGTCACGTGTACACAGTGACTAAAGAAGCGTGCACTGGAAATGGGACAGACAACGATACGCAAAAGATGTGAAATATCAAAGGAAGAAAGTATGAAAAAAGTTATTGGAAATACCTTACAGACTTTCCTGGAGCACTTTGACAACTTTCTCGCGTAGTAGTACATAGCCATGTTGGAGATAATGCTAATATGGTAATAATAACAATGAGTTATGAAACATGAAAGCAAATGTGAGACATTAAATGTGGAAAATTGTTTTTATGCAGAAGAGTCACTGCTGCACCAGGACAAGCAAGAAATCACTCTTGCAGAAACAATTCTCGTGTGGGAGAGATAAAGACACCTTCATGAAACTTGTAATGGCGATAATGTGGATATGGCAGAGATAAGGAGAAATGTGGTTTCCTTCATATTATTTCAGTTCAATTGTGTGAAAGAAGAGCGTTCGTTGCCTTCTCATGAGTTTTCCAACTCATTGTGAGAAACCATTCTGCTTCAATTCATGTGGTCACATACGAAAAGAAAGGTCCTGTAGCAATGTCTAACACGGACAGTTTTTAAAATGAATTCCACACACAGAGAGATTAATTAGATTTATTGTCTGTAATTTTTTAATAACTTCAGGCATAAAACCACATCTTGATGAAAAGTACCGTTTTCCTCACGACATGTTTTTAGTAGCGGTCACACAGAGAAAGAGTCCAGCTTATTATTGTCATTGCAGGAGGGTGTGAACGAGATAGCAGAAGACACATTACGCACATTCACAGAGAAAATTGTTGTCCCAAAACTTTAGCATTTATCTGTTGGGCACGACAAGAGAAGTCGGGAGAAAGTTTTGTTTGCTGGAATAGATAGTGAGTGGATCTATTTTATGTGGACGATAAATACACACATGTTGTGACTCACAACCTGTGAGTCTCCTAGAGAGTGGTTGGGATGGTGAGAGAGAGCAGGAAAATGTGGAAGCTGGTCCAGAGTAGTTGGCACAAAGGATGTGACACTCCGACTCACGGCACTATTTTTTCTTTCTCGCTACCTCAGATCATTTTACCACATTCCTTTTCAACTAAATACAAAACTTTTTTCCTGGCTATGCTCGAATGAAGCACTATGCAAAATAATCCAGAATGAATTCTCGGAAAGTGTATTGATTCACACTAAATTCATAGCTCAGATAAAACACCGATAATCAACTCCACTTTTATTATTTTTTGGCCCATTGTCGCTTCTCCTCGAATTTCTATAGACAGAGATTTTAATTAACTAAAAATGAATACAAAACCTATTATTCGAGATGGAACATAAAATATTTTATGGACACCGGAGAACCGAGTAAACACACGTTTCCCAGCTATGATATTGTTTGGAGCGTTTCGTTTTCGAGAGTTGCCTATCTCAACTTCCGAAGACAACTGACAAGGAAAGCTGAACTCTCAGTGGAGCAAACCTTTTTTCAAGATGATGATTATGATGATGAGTTTTTAGGAAGTGGCTTCGTGTTTTTGATGAGCTTTTTGAAGGAGACGGATACACACGTTGCACACACAAACACGCGGCAATGATGTTGATTTGGCCTACGAAATGGATGGGTTGATTTTATGGAGGGTCTGTTAGCTTTGGGTTTAACCCTTTTCATAAAAAAAGTGCCTAAGTACAAAGTAGACGGGCTGCATGAGTGAATGAAGCCAGTTACTCACTGTCACGTCACAAACAGCCGGCGTGGACACAGAATCCTTTTCAGAAGGAAGAATGTTGTTGGTAGGTAGGGTAAGTTTTGAAAGGTTTAAGGTGTGCGATAAAGGTTGCCTGTCTGTTGGCTCCAACGGATTTTTGAGCACAATGAAATAAAAAGTTAGTTGGGTAAAAAAGATAGGGAAATGTCATTGTATTAGTGGTGAAATGTGAAACTGGCATGAGTAAGCGGGCTTGTGCTTACTCACTGCAACATATAACATGGCGTGTATGGATAAAGATATTATGTGAGTCATGTCAGATTAGTTTTAATAATTTTGAAAAATAAAAGAAAACATTTTACAAAAATAATAATGTTTACGAGGAATCCCGTAGTTTTGTAGAATGTATAGGTTTATATGTGATTATTCTTAAAATGCTCTAGAAATGACCCCAATGTTATGCTAACATTTAAAAAATTATTTTTTCAGTATCATAAAGATTGTCCGAATATTCAGTTTAGTATTGTCGACGATTACGATAATGATGTAGATAAAAATAGTATTGCTATTTCTTTTCCCGGTGACTCAAAATAATTGAATGCTTAAATGATGCTCCGTCGTCATTTTTGACTGACTTTCTTCCAGGCAACCCAGACGAGAATAAGCTCTTTTATGTAGTTCTGGGAAAGTCTGAGAAATTGTGGGAAAAGTGAGGCTATCAAAAATAATACGCAGCTATATTATAAGCATCTGCTGCCTATAAGATCACTTCCATTTAAATTGATGATGCCATCAAAACATTTTTGAGTTACGATTAAGAATGTAGCACTTCGTCTATTCTCTGTAAACAGTTACCATTAACAAACCCAGCCTTTTTGTCGAGTATTTTTACATCCATCTTAGGATATTTCCAGTCAACTTTGAGCCAGTTTATATTTAAGGCATGTTTCGAGGCCGAAGCACTACTGACTGCATTATGTTTTCGGTGTATTAATTTTAATGAGTGATAATACGATAAAAATTGAATGAATATCAGCCAAGGAACAACAAAAAATGCTGAGCCTGAAGACGATGATGAAAGAAAGCGGCCCATTAGCATTTTTCTTGTCAGTCCTTTAAAATTGTAAATATCAAAAGAAATGTCAACTCTCATCTCATCATAATTTATTCGCTCCACTTTGTGAAGTGCTCTGAAAATAGAATACGACCACGATAATTATTAATGGAGATGATGTAAGTGGGTGGAAGGAGGTAGCGTGAGAAAGGATCAGTCACTACTCATTTACTTCACGAGCACCTAACCTAGGAAGTGCATTGACTCCGTCATTGGAGATCATTGGAAATGTTTTAACAATATGCCTTTGTTGTTTGTATCAGGATTGTTCAACTTGCAATTTAAGCTTAAGAATCATTAACTTTTCGAATTGTATTGAAAAAGTGAGCGGTAGCTCTAACAGCCTACAGCCATTGAAAATATGCAATGCAAACTAAACTATGAGTACTGAAACATTTTTACTACTTGGGCATTAATTGTGCCATTACAAGTAAAATTGTGTGAGAAACTCAAATATTATTTTATGTAAATTGGATATACTCAATCAATAATAAAATCCAGTCCGTGGAGATTGAAGATGTTTTTATACTTCCGTTATCTTATCATTTCATTATTTATTTGTGCTCAATCGCTTTTTCCAGCACCAACATTAACTTTTAAAATACAAAGTGGGCTGTTTACAAACTTTTGTTTTAACGTAATCTACTATATACTCGTTGGAAGTGTATCATTTAAAAACATGTTTCGTGTTACTTACTTAATTCAATAGACTGTTTGTCTTTTTAAAAGCCCTTTTAAAAATAACTAAACTGTGACAGAACCAAGACACTGTGACACAGTGATGGATGATCTGATCCTTATTTATGTTTCATGTTGCGTGTTCTGTTTGAAAACTAGCTGCTTCAACTAACTTCTCTAAATTATTTTAAAATGTACTTTACTGATTAAAGCGCTCCCCTTAAATTTGACAATATTAGTAAGTAAGTTACTTACATCTTTCTAGTAAATGTAATCTCAATCTCATAAATTGCTTTTTTAAATAGTCATTCTCATTAAACTTTGATAATCTCACTCGGTTTAATTTTTCATTCATGCCTCAAGGAATTTCTCAATTCCAGTAATATATATAATTAATTAAATTGGAAACTTACAAGTGAAAAGTTTTTTAACTTAGTTTAAAAGCACGACAAATATTGACAAAGAGTATGTTGATCTTGAACCATGATCTCATTTTTCTCTGGGCATTGCCTCCTTCTCCATTCTTTCCACATGACGGGAGTTTACAGAAACAAAATGAGGCAACTTTTAAAGAGAAAGTTCATCTCCCAAATTCAACCACAAAAACCTCCAAACAAAAAACTTTCCTCCTTCTTTCAAAAAATCGGTCTCAGTTTGCGTACATCTAAAAACTGTATCAAGCTCCTGCTCATCAAATAATAAGAGCATCAATGGTCGACTGCATTTTTCCCTGCTCCACCTCCACCATTTTCATATTAAATAAAAACACACCAGACCAAAGAGGAAGAACCGTTAATGAGACACTTGGAAGCAGACAGAAGAGTTAGAAGACGTCGAGTGGAGGAGTCGTTATATTTCCTTTCTCAACTCAAGTTCAAGCTACTTCGTCTCTTATAGGTGTTTAAAGTTCACACGGGCACACTATTTTAATGGGCCATAATATGCACACACGAGTAAATGACTGTGGTGCAGTCACTTTAATATTTCTCGAGATGCTCTTTTTTACTGCACTGCACCATTTTGATGCGTAAAGGAGGAGGATACGATGCGATGCAACTTGTGCATAATAAAGTAGAGAAACGGAACTTGTCACGTCTCCTGGGACATTGTCATTCTTTTAAGATCTTTTTCATGATCAGCATCATAGAATGCAAAAGCAGTGCGTCCATTAGACAAGGTTGAGTGCACATTCTCAAGAGGAAAAATTCAAAATAGAACTGCCATCGTATTTTTAGAGATATATTGTCGCGAGACAAGGAGAATTTTTTATAGAATGTTAATATGACAAGTTTCCTTGAAACAAGCCTCGTTGGAAATTGGGATTGTCATGATTAATTAACAAATGTTGAATAACCAGCAACTCATATCTAATGCGAAGTGCGACAGACAGTAGAAAGTGAAACAAACTGAAGATGCACTTTAATATGGAAAAGCTCGCGTCGATTTTAATTTTGTTTAGTCTATGAACTAATAGAGTATTTTCCTTCTAGAAAAGTTAGAATTTTTTAAATAGAAACTGTCTCTTTTGAGTTCAGAAATAATCAAGTGAAACTCGAAGTTGAGTATAATAATAAACATCGACAAATACTAAAAATCGGTTTCTTTACCTTTCTTTGGTGATTCGTAGAGTACGAGAAGTCGGAAGTCGGGGATGACGCTACAGTTCCAAATATGCTGGGCTGTAAATCAAAATAAAGAATTTGGTTAGTTATATTAGTATTGGAGAAAGGAGATATCTTTCCTGTCTCATTGAATATTATGCATAGCGTTAAATAAACCATAATTTTTCCATTTACTACTTTTTTAGGTTTAATATCTTTACTGAAGATGTATCTTTGACTTATATGTATTTTCAGTATTTGAAACTTTTACATTGCTGGCAGTTTTAAACATATTACCTAAATATATTAAAATATTCTTAAAAAATCAAGAAATTGTAAAAAAATAGTCATCTCTGAAGTTGTCAAAAGAAGGAAGGTGAATACGAAAAGAATTTCATGCTCATTTGCATAAATTGTAAAGATTAAAATCATTTGGCGTAAACTCTTTATTTCCAAATGCAAAGCGTTACAATAATGTGCATATCTGATTAATTGTTTGAAAGAGCTTTAGGTCCAAAACAATTCTATTTTAAAGTAGACAGTAGACACACACTCTTGACGTGCCCACTTTTTTTGGGCGAAAGAAGGAACACCCAAGAATATTTTGTCTTTTCTTTTTGGACGTAGGTCTATCAATCAAACCTTGTATGAACGAAATGAAATGGTAGGATGCCCTCCAATTATGGATGCACGTCAAAATATGTAAATTCAAATTTTTGAAAGAAAAATAATTGCGCTAGTCTCACCTCCAACAAAAAGAACCACATGTTAATGGCTTCACGCTTCAAAGAAAATGCATGAGTCATCTTTTGTGTACCTACATTTGTACGCACTTAGAGCAATACGAAAATTTATATGCAAGGCCACCTAAAATGAGAACTAAAATGGGATCTACATAAAAGAGAGTTCGGCATATCAAGCCATCTATGCTATGACCAGCTAACCTCCATCCCTTTCGTTTTCGTTTCATTTTTGTGCTACTGCTTCAGGGCTCGCAGGAGAAACCAGGGAAGTGAACAAAGAAATAAATTCCGGAGAAAGTCAAGTCTTTTTAGATGTTTTTTTAGACCGAGAGAGGGCGTCAACTGAATTAAATGAGTAAATGAACCCAAAAGCCATGCAAATGCTTTAAACCATTTCGCTTAGACTTCAGAATCATCATCACAGCATGATTCACTGTAACATATGACAATCGTAAAAATACTACTTAATACAATATTCCGCTCAATCTTGGCCAGGTTCATAGAGGTATTGTGTTTTATAGAGTGGCTAGACACAAATATTGCAAGAAAGGACTCATCATCACAACATGGCTCAATATCATCTCAACATTAAAACGTCCATGTAAGGTTTTACATCAATTAACGTTTGCTTTTACTTTTTAACCCCCGCAAATGTAACCATAAATATCATGCTATTATAATATAATAATTATTTAACAAAAATGAACGTCAACATCAACATCGTCAATGTTGATCAAGGGCATTGATATAACGTACCTTGCATCATTTTTCACCATGAATCAACCATAATCATTCATCGTACTTCGTGTGTATTAAATGAAACGATGCTCTGTTAAAATAAAAACCATTCACTTTGGTGAAGTGAATGATTTGGTGTCATTATATATCTTCCACAAAGACGAGCAGAAACTGTTTGAAAATGGAATGCAGTTTTGTACCATTTTGTTTTATTTTAAAAATAAAAATAAACAAAAACACCATCATAAAACATTATGTCTGTTCCAGGCAAAGCATATGGAGCAGCAGAAACTATTACGCTTGCTTCATTCCTCATCACTCAAATGCCAAAGTCCAAACGACGTCAATACTCAATTCAATGTTCTTACACCAGATTATTTTCGTTTCTTCCAGGCAAAATATGCATAAAAATATGCTGGTAGAAAAAGGAAAGACAAATTGGCTCGGTTTTTGGTTTCTCTACATCAAATCTAAAGTGATGTATATATTCGAAACCAAGCCGGGCGTTGTCATTGATTGATTGCTACATATTTTATTTCATCTTGTCCTGAAATGTAAAGAAACTGACATGGGCAAAGACATGAAGAAGCATGCTATGCAGCTAGCAACCGTCTTGTTCGTAAATCTAATATTATTTATATTACGAATATAGTTCTTCTTTGAGCAGCGGACCAAACCCATAACAATCTAGTATCTCATCACGCGATTCTCTAAATAATAACATAACTATAATTATTCTTGTGAAAGGGAAACTCATTGCATAACCATAATACAATTAAGTCGATACGTCAGAAACATAATACGCTACATAATGTTCATACATTGTTAAAAACTGTGACCACGCATCTCACTCAATTCTATTGAAATTCGAGAAGCAGTCACTGAGATTCCGTTATGTGTTGTGTAGAACGAAAGGATGAAGATAAAAATTCGTCGAACAACTTTTGTAATCTTACAAATTAGCAATCAGCTCACAGACGGTCCCTGGTTTTCTGTGGTCAACAATATGACAGACGGGGTCGCGTCGCATAATAACTACTGTTTGATCGAGCTTATCATTAAATCTTAACTAGTTATGTTATGTAATACAACTTATCGATATCGAATCTGAAAATCTAGGGTAGTATTATTATCATAAACCTTCATTATAATTATAAGATTCGAACAATCTTTACAGAATAAAAATCTTACATTATAAACATAATAAGTGATTTGTCTCTTTACCAAGAGATGGAAGGCAAATATCACATTTCTCTCGGCCACTAATCTAGAAATAATATCATACAATATTGGAGAGATTTCCAAATTAAGGACCAACAAGATTATAGTTTTCTCAAAACAAAACAAATTGCGACCTCAACTGAAAATGACAAATTTTCAGGACTATAATAACAATAATCCATCACCTTCCTGGTGTTTTTGATTGTTGAAACTCAACGCATGTCATTGCACAACTGAGTCGATAACTAAACTCGTTCAAAGAAATTGTTGGTTTCTCAACTTTTCCACACCTCACTCTAATTTCGTCTCCCAATAATAAATTGGTTACTAGTTAAAATATATTGTTCTTTGGTAGTCGAATACACGTCAACTTGCATATTTTACTGTGCAATAACAATTAGAATTGGAATAGTGCAAGCGCAAGCACACGCCTGCGTCCGTAACTTACATTTTAATTTAAGGCAGGCGGCTTATTATTATTTTTGTTCGCTCGCCAGGCAGTCGACACTCGTTAAATTACTACTTTACGAACACGCCGTGCAGTGAAGCTGTTATTATCATTAAGATCATAGTAATTTTTCTAGCCTGTCGCCATTTTAACAATATCGATTGATTGATCGGCATTATTTTTCGTTGCTCTGAGTTCCTCTCTATAATGAGGAATCCATATTTGTGTGCAGTGTTAACATTTTGTAAATTGGGCCACCTTTTTAAAAACTGATTGCATTCAGTAATGGGAACCATTCTTCAGACAGCGTATGTCTGTTATTTAAAACCACCTTTGTTTTCACAATCTTTGTGCCATCCATTAAAATAGAGACGTGGTAAAAAGTGAATGAATGAATGGCAGGAGAATGAAAGAATGAATGAAATAAAAGAGAAATCCTAAAGGGTTATAAAAATGTGTGTTCACAACAAAAATAGATTTTCTCTCACTGGAGCCCCACTGTGAACCAGTATTATTTTTGTTAGTTTCGCCTTGTCAAAGGAAAAGATGCCGCTGTTAGGCACATTAAACTTTTGTCTCTTGAGAAACAAATGTTTTTATGTTATTCATTTTCTGCATTCCATTATTTTTCTCTTGGAATGTGTCCTGCTGTTTTGAGATCTGTGCACTGTGCAACAAACAAACAAGGTGCTACTTCAGCTTTTTTAAGGAAAATGATTGGGTTTGGTCGTGGTTCTTTGGTGTGATGTCTTGTGTGATGTGTCTGCTCGCTGCGCTGCGTCCGCGTTAATGGCTTGTGGTAATTTTTAAAATTTACAAAACACATTGCATTGGGAAATGCTTACAAGAGAAACACTGATGAACATGAGTAAGAACATGAACGCATTTTTGATCCTTCAAACTTACAATTTTGAATTGCTTCACCTACTTCATTCGCTCACTTCACCGTAATTATAGTGCATGAAGATAAATTGCACTTCTTGTATTACACAAATTGTACTTAAAGCTTGTGTGCAAAAAAGGGAACACAAAAAGTCGTCTTCGTCATTTCATCAGTCAACTGAGGGAGTCTGAGCCTCTGAGATGTGGCTGCGGCTTATTATTCTTTTTTTGTGTCATGTTGTGTTGGATTCCATGCATGAAAGAAAGAACGACGCATTGAACTATATAGACGGGTTTTTGTTTTTCGTCTATCAGCAGCAACTTTTTTCATTTTTTACGAGCCAATAGGTATGTGTGCAACATTGTTCCGTCTTTCCCTCTACAACGTTTGAAACACGTCACCAAACCCTTTTTCGCAATTAAGACTACGCATTTCAACGTCATCGTTTATTGGTTTTTGACTTTTTCATGGTGATGAGATGCGAGATGAAATGATGAAATGAGAAACCTGTTTCAAAAAGCAAGGTTCGTCTCTCAGTGGACCACTCTGCTCTGCGGTTAAGTTCACTTTACTTCCCTTTGTCTCTTTTGTGATTGTGACTCAACTGTCAATATGACTCTGTCTGCGTCATTCATAACATTCCACTAACGCGCATGGATATACAAATAAAAATGTGCATCGACTTTCTCTCGTTTGATTGAGAAAATAAAGATCAGATATTGCATTATTTTTACAAAATTAAATAAGGGTTCAAACTTCAGAGACCAGGCCATGTTTTGTTGTGAAGCCAGTTGCGATGCGGGAGCACAATTGAATAGTTTTTTCAGTTGGCCATATTTGGCTTTAATGAATGGGTGCTGGGCAGTAATAATAATGATTAGGATGGGAAAACTTCAAGACTGTCATCATTATCATTAGAGTGTTCTGGTGGACACAGTGGTATTATATATTATGTGCGTTGTCACATTACACCTATTGTCTGCCCATCACTCTGAGTTGGGTGAATCTGCTGCAATGAAGAAATGATTATTCTCATTTCCTTACAATAAAGTAAAAGTAATGTGTGTAGTGTATTGCCTGAGAATGGTGGCCACAAGCCACAACAATATATTCAGATGTGGTCGTTCAAATGAGCAGCTCAGCACCTTATAAAGAAAACGGTGATGATGAGATGATGGTACATTCTTTTTCCTTCTCCGGAGGAGGAACGCATAAAAAGGAGTGGAGACATGACGAAGCGAGCAAATCTCGACCAGAAAGAAACAAACTGAAAATGTTTCTCCGCATGAGACCAATTTCCGCCTAATGAATGATGATGTGTCCAAGTAAAATAAAATCTCTAAAGGTGCAACTGCATGCAGGAACATTTCTCGTTTGATTCCACTTTTTCAAAGTACACCTAAAAATATTTTAAAGTTGGCTAAGCCCTCTCAATCTCTCATGTTACACAATAATCCCCGTTTTATGCAATGTTCAACTTTATATTGAAATGTGCCCTGTAATGTGAAGTGATGCAACGGTGAATGGTGGAGTGGAGCAAAGGAATTTTTAAAAAGGACTCGGAGCAGAGAATGTAGTAATGAAAAATTCTTTTCCGTGCGCACTTTTGCATCCACCGAAGCATACCCTGCACCATTATTACTTACAATATTACCATATCGTTATTTTTGGTGGAGCAACGTGATCTTTGGATTGTGAAGTGAACCTTTCCAGCGTTTTTTTTTTCTTTTGAAAAATAATCCGGCATGACAAGTAATGTTCCTTTGTGCTTATCGTGCTGCCAATATTACCATGTCGTCGGCGGATTCACATCTCAAGAAAATTCCAGCGAAAATAATCCTTCGGAGAGAGATGTGGAAATAAATATAATGATGCGCGACCATGATGAAAGTAGTTTTTATTTAACCCTTTCTTTCGTTCACATTCACAGTTTTGTGAATGGAGCGTGAGCACGGTTTGTTTTGTGTTCACTTTGAAAAGGAGGCGTCAGTCGGGAGACAAGAAGAAAAGGAGAGGACATCATGAGATTTGCTCATTTCCAGGATTAGTCTCGCCGTTTCCTTTCTTTCCTTTCAATCCTAGTATGAGATGAGCCACCAAATATGATTGATGCGGGTGTGTGAACCCTGAACACATATACTGCTGGTATTGACTTTCTGTGTCAAGATGATGACGAGTTTTCCTCCAGGAGAAGATAATAAATGAAGGATGGAGAAGTTTGACTGGAAAAGAAGAAGCTTTTCGGAGATTATTTGGATTTTTACTGCGAGAAGAAAGAGAAAAATAAAAATCTCTATTTCTCCTCCTGGAACAGAACGGAAAAGATTGGTTTTTAGGTAGTGCTGTGTTAGCGTTGAAATTGATTATCTCCTTTTCTTCTCCTTTCTTATTTTGGAGATTTGCTTCCTTCACTCTTTTTATTATTACAAAGGTGAGCGTTTTATACGGACCACATACTTTGTTCGTGAAAGACTGACCAATAAAAATTGTGTGGAGTAGTCAGGTTTAAGGAAAAAGAAAGTGGGATATGGGTATCAAATTCGCATTTTTTACACAGTCTGAATAAAAAGAGGAATGAGCTGGGCCGGAATGAGATTTGTAGCCAGACACTCACATTGTTCATTTTATTTTATACAACCTCTGTGAAGCGTGAGGCATGTATTTTTGGAAATGTTGATAAGAAGAGTGACCACCCCACATTATATCAGCGAGAAAAAACACTCATTTACAAGAAATATCAGCTTTTGCACTTTTCACACAGAAAATCCATTTAGGTAGCCACCATGAAAAAGTTTTTTTACAACGAGCTTTAAATAAAGTAAGTGGCTGCGCCACACTAAAACTAAAACATTTTCTTGTTATTAGTTTTCTTTTCCGAGATTTTTAAGACTTTCGTTTTTTATCCGGAGCGGAAGTCAGTGGCCCAGGTTTCCTCATGGGCAAGGGAGAGAGGTAAGGTCGATTCGGTTTGAATCTGCTGGTCCCGGCTGTCGGTAATTCTTTTGTGTAGAGAAAATTATCACGCTCCTTTGTCCACACGTGTTTCCGGCAACAATCCACCCAGAACACTTTCTTGAATACTAAAAACATGTTATGATATTTTAAGATGAAAAATATACCGCAGTGCACACATTTCAGCGATATTTATTCACGCACCGTGGTGTGGTTCACGTTCAGTGTTTGTGTTCATAATTACAGTGACTCGCCGGCTCGCCACCTTGAATATGAAATGTTTTTGATTCGCCAGCTTGCAAGGTTCTCATGTGAAAGCAAAACAAAATTCTCAGGAGTAAGTAAAATATTTTTGCTCTATTATTATGGATACATTATGAAATGGGCCACCTGACTTACAATTACAAAAAAGAAGTCATTCTTGTCAACCCTTTGTGACTAAAGCTTTTGTTGTGACTCGATGAATCGAAATCCATGTCAATGATCCATTACACATTCTCTTTGTTCCGAGGAAAGAAAATAACTCTTTTCACTTTCATTGCTGATACACATGTGGCCAAAAATGATGTTTTGTGTTACATACGTTACATGATACAACATTTTTTCTAAGGTTAACTATCGTTCGATGTTTCCAATAAAGTGCACATTTTCGTGGAATGGCTAGAAAGAGAGAACATTACCTAAGTATCAGGAAAAAGCAATAAAGTAAATCCATCTACATAAATAAAATTGTGCTCCACAAAAAGATACACCGATCTGATACAATATAATAAAATGTACGAATTCGAAACAATCTGAGGCATGTTGTGTGCCGCACTAATGTTCGTCTTTGGATATGAGCCGAATCGGAAGTAAGTAAAATGGAGATTCTTTTTCTGATTCTCTCTCTGGAGGAATCTCAAGTGTGTAGAACACACGCACCAAGAATGTACCAGCTGATTGATATTATGGGCCATTGAGCCGTAATAAAAATGTATTAAATAGTTTCTGTCTGCGCTTTTTGCTTTCCCTTTTAGTATCTTTTCATAGGAAGCCACTGTGTTTTATATTTATGCTTGTGGCAAGAGAATGGAGATTATTCCTATACTGTTGACGCTGGACATTGAACACACCAGACTTTCCCATATTTCTCCTTTGAATACCTTCGATAACTGTGAAGTAGAGTTTATAGGTTCATGCTCCACATAGCAATGTTTGCTCACTTCGATGACTGCCAAAGAATGAGGCAAAAATCATGGCATGCAATACGCCCATTTATTGATGTTCCGGTGACGTTATATGATTATGATTACATATTACACATTGCTACACATACAAAAGATAAAATTGATTTGTGTCTGTTTTCCAGTGAAAGTTGTGCTGTGTTTGGAGCCGAGCTCCACGAAATATGAAAGAGGTGTCCATAAATAAAAAGGTCTGCCGTGATTTCTGATTGCCTTGCATGTAAACAAACAAATAGGCTGAGAAGGGCGCGACAGGCGAAATGAATTACTGTTTAAATGGAGCACCACGGGAAAATGGAGATGGAGGCCACCTTTGGTTGTCACTACTAAAAGAATTACTCTTTTTGCACAGAGGCAGACGCAAAGCAAACATGTGTGTAGTCACTTCCTTTATTAGTGTAATGGAGCTTAGGTATTTCCATGCTCTGTTTCTGTTCACTCCACCAAAAATAGTTGTTTTTCTTCCCATTAAATCAAAGCCACTCATTCACTGTAATCATTATTATTATGACGGTTCCACTCTGCCATAAATAATAAATGTAGATGTGGTCATAATATTAAGGCTTTTGGTAAATGGGAGTTACTGCTCTTTGTGCGTAAAGTTTCCAACTACCAACATTGTTTTTTCTAGTTACTTACTGACTCAACTTTTGCTTTTCTTCCATAAAAATGTGAGGCTTGAAGCATGAAGAATTAATAGGCAAAAAGCTGAGTGAACAAAAGGTGAATTGTATAGACGTTGGGTTTCGTGGATGTGAAATGAAGCCAAAATAAAGAAATTCGTGCTTCGCTAAGCTTTAGCTTTTTGCTCGAAAAAGAAAAAGAGCATAAATTTTCTGGTTTTTTTCTTCCTAAGGAAATCTGATTTCACGCTAATTTTCATTAGGTTGTGTTGTGTATGTATGAAAAACAAGACCACCTGTTTCTGTATTTCATTTTTATTTGAGACATTGCTCGTGTGTCTCAACTCCGAACAATCAACAGTTACAAGAAATACAGTACATTTCTTCAAGTCAGAATTTGTGTATGTAACGGATCTGTTTTAGCCACCCACCCGAATCTGAAGTTTACAACCGCAGGGAAACAAGGACTTGACGTGGGCCGACATTTGCTTTCCTTGCTCAGAACACCTTTTTTTCTTATATTTTTGGTATCATAATCGTGATGGAGCAACAGTGCTCAGAGTTTAATTAAAAGTGAGAAGATACAAGACGAAGATGAATGATGAAAATATGAGTAACAGAATTACATTACAAATACAGAAAGAAAAACATGGTAGGTAAAATTACAAAGTACCGCATGGCAATTCAATCGAACGAAGTCCGTTATATTGCACAATCAAATGTATTTTATAGTTATGATTATTGCATTAATTCAGTTTCAATCAAATATTACACAGCACTACATGCCATCAAAT
>VYYJ01000047.1:0-137216 GCA_021029165.1 Cyphoderus albinus | reverse complement strand
CATGACTATCACTGAAAATTGAGGGTTGAAAGGGTTTGTGGAAAGGATTAAATAAAATGCACCGCGGAGATTAGAGACTTGGGGAAGGGATTGGGATTATTAACCTTTCAAATGCAAGTGAAGAGGTGTGAAGGAGGGTCCTGTCTGAGCTGAGTGAGTCCTGAGAAACTTGACATGTGTAGAAACAATTGTGCGCAAAAAAGACAGAATATTTAGTTGTTTCAGCCAGTTAAGATATTAATTGCGAATTAAATATTATTCTCATTTTAAATTGACGGAGATTTCAAAGAAATTGATAAATCAAATAAAATGGCACCGGAATCTGCTTTGCCAGAGGAGGTAAAATTAATAATCACTACATATGTACATAACATTGTTTCAAATTAAAAGAATTTTGTATTAATATGACTGATTTTGTATTCGCCTATTCAAGATATGGCGAATTATTCTTTGCGAGAAGAAGCCGAACCTGGTTCACTCTGTGGTATTGTGGCAGCTTTGTGCCTATTTCAGGGGGATTTTGAGTGATCTATTTAGTAACTGTCTGGAGAAAAGTTTGGGAAATTTGCTGCCTTATCTGACGCTGAATGACCTGCTCACACTTCGCTGTGTTTCTAGGCGTCTCAAGAACAAAGTGGGACATGTCATGGACTTGGCAATGTTCGGGCATGACGCTGACAAGGGAGACTCACTCGAGAGCGAAGATGAGGACTGGAAAAGAAGATTCTTCCCGATGCTGAAACTGAACCGGACTCGACTTGGAGACACTCCTGCTTTATTAAGGTTCATGAATGATTATTCAATGAATGGGAATGTGTTTGTCGGACGTTGTGTGTCCATCTCACTCGAGCTGGATTACAAAGAGGATGAAAAAAACGCATTTATAGAATATTTAACAAGATTTGGAAACCATGTTGAGATTATCAGACTTGCCATTATTGCTCGTGGTGGCAGAGGTACCCGAATATTTTTTAGGGAATGTTTGAGCCTCACAAAGAATCTAAGGAAAGTAGAGTTACTTCCTGGCTATTACCCATATCAACGACCGCGACCATTCGGCAGAGAGCCTCCATTACAACTGAATTTGTTAGAGAGTGTTACCGTAATTGGGACGAAGTATAAAACTGAAGATTTGTCCGATCGATTTTATCGTTCTCAAAATGATACGGCTTTTTTGTATGTGTTTGGTCAACAAATCAATAATATAAAAAAACTAATTTTTTCTGAAACTTGCTATCCTTACTTTGTATGGGAATTTGGACCGGAGTTTCCATTTCTTACTGAAATACAGATAGATCTCGTTTGGTGGGGAGACGATAGCTTCCATGTTAGAGGTTGGACCATGATCACTTGCCCAAACTTGCGTAAATTGACTATTACGTTTTGGGGTCCCAGGGAAGATATAAACGTCTGTAACGCGCTTCCTGAGGAAAGCCTACAAATAACATACCTGCACCTCATTTTAAAATCATCAAGATTATTAAAATTCCAAACATATCCATTGAGCTTCAAAGAAGAACTTCCTCTAAAAAAGTTGCACACCTTGAAACTAAATGCTGCTGTACCTACAAATGACATACTTGGTCTTGCGTCACTCTCCTCGCTCAAAAAAATTGAACTCGAGGTAACTGAAAAACCTAATTCGCTTGATTATCTTTTTACGAAGATTCCAAGCTTAACTAGTTATTCACTTAAAATATTGGACAATCCGAAAGTAACACGCGATCGAGACATTTAAAAAAAATTGTCTGCTCATTTCACTCAAATGAACGAAATATTGAGAATTGCAGTTTGGAATGCAATTCTAAATTAAGAAAAAATATTATTATAACAATTATCATGCATGCTTCTAAAACAGAAATTTAACTTTAAATGATGATATGAGAAAGTGTGTAGTATTGTTAAGCTATTACGTTTATTGTACAGACAACAGACAGGGTGTGTCTGTCGAAAGCATGTAATAAAAAAATAAGAAATAAAAAATTTCTTTTTAGATTCAATTAGTAAAAGATTTACCTTCAAATTCTATTTAATTAATGTTTCATCCTATTTATTAACCACACATCATTTGTCAACATCAGGGCCTTTTTACAAATCACATTTTTCCATAATTCTATGATTATTTTAGTATTTTTGCCACAAAATGTTTATTGTATAATATTGCGATCAGTGTGACCAACCGCGTTAATTTTAACATCGCTCTATATTTTTTCTTTTACAAGAATGATGTAATTTTAATTGTACGTAACCTGAAAACTTTTTTACCAATCATCATCTTTTTCACATTTATTAATTTTCCGCTTGTCCATCTTTTGATAATAATAACAATAATCTAATCTTCATCTTCATATTCTTTTTTGATTATCGAAACTCTTTTCTGCCATTCATGCAAATCCGCAAGCCTTTCAACAGCTCGAAAGTGACGAATAGTACTGCCTAATGATAGCCAAATTGCTGCTCCTTTCGCCATTAAGTTTATGCCCAAATATTCAATGGCCTGTAACAAAAACACAAAAAATGGGTTTAAAATTTTTGAAATTACGTAGGTAGAGTACATGGTGCATAAAAGTCTTTTTTACCTTCACAAAATTATTAATTGCTTCCACCTCCGGGTTCGGATTCTTTTTATCACGATATAATTTGGAATAGTCGTCCATTTGATTCGCCAACACACCCAGCTCCCCATCATCATCCAGCTCCCCCTTTTTCTGGAATCAATAGCATTATATATTAATTTATTTTGAATTAATAATGCAGCGTTCATGACATTTACGCAAATCAAAGCGTAAAACAGTAACAATTCATGATAAAATAGGTCAGGATTATTTGTCATTTCTCATTAAGTTAAAATGAAGATGCTTCTAACAATTAAATTAGCTTACATTTTCAGGGTTGTCGAATAATTGAAGGGCGAATATTAACTTACACATACTTATTGAGTTGGCTGGAACATCAATTCCAGTTTCAAGCGCAGCTTGCACATTCGTAATTTTTAAAAAGTGATCTTTCGCAAATTGCGGAGATACCGCGCATGCTATCTGATCCGTACATCTTATTTGCACTTCTACTTTGTTAGTAATATTGGCTGACGCTGCCATTTTAATACTTAAAGTATTTCAAAATTAATTCGAAAAAAAACTAATCTTTTAGCAAAAAATATTCAAGCAAATGCGTAATGAGCTGAAAAACTGAAACGAAGAAGACTATGCATTGGATAAAAAAAGAAGATATAAAATATATTTCTTGTCGCCTAAAGCTTCGTCATCGAACTCTTTATGAACTTAAAGGAACTTTTAGTTCATTTCATGTTAGTGTGCAGCGTAGTTTAGCTTTCCATTCATCTACAGAATCGGCTCCACAAAAATAAAGTAAAATTTAAATCTAATAATGAAATTTGCATATGAATAATAAAATGCATGTGAACAAATTCCACTACTCCGAGATCATGTCATGACTCATGATATCATGATGAGCTTTGAAGCTTTGTCCATATCTGATGCAGCTTAGGCCAATTTCAACAATCTTCTCCACCTCCAACGAACATTGTACGGAACCTAAACCTATGTATGTGTATTGTAAAAGTGTGTAGCCTACTTTAACTACTTGTTCAAGACAAGCCAAGAATTATTCTCTGGGTAAATGTGAAATGTGAATTATGGAATTTTCATAATGGAAATGTCATTAAATGGTGATCAGAACCAGAAGCCATCATGAAGCCATTATCTCTGTAGCAGAGTGTACCGGCAACTACTGTTCATGTAGGTACTAATTAAGGTTGTGCTTGCTTATTGTGACCAAGACCAACATTATTGCTTCTACCCATTTTTCTATGCTAGTTTCAAGTTCAAGTTTCATCCATGCATTCCCGAAAATCGAAAATGAAGCAATTTTGTACTTTCTCAAGCAAAGTTTTATAGCACGACATGACATGACTATCACTGAAAATTGAGGGTTGAAAGGATTTAATAAAAGGCGCGCAGAGGTTGGAGACTTACATTAGGAAAAGGATTATTCTAACCCTTCAAGAGTTCAAATGCAAAATGCAGGTGAGGAGGTGAAAAAGGTCCTGCCTGACTGAGAAACTTGACAGTTTGTGTGACTGTGAGTCGGAGAGCCAAAGCTTTTTGGCTTCCCTTGAAGATTTTTTCACTTTTCTGTTTTCTCCAAGCAGTTTTCTTAATTACTAGTAGTTAAAGTGAAACCATAATGAGAAAAGAAATGAAGAATTTCTTTTTAGATTCAATTAGTTATTTTTTCAGGTTTACCTTAAAATTCTCATTTAATTTTCATCCTTAATCGTTTATCATTTTTCACCTAGTAGTACACAACAATACAAATTTTTATCAGGGCCTTTTTACAAATGACAATTTTCCACAATTCCATAATTATTTAAATATTTTCCACAAAATCTAACTAAATACTTTTTTATATTGTATAGTATTGCGATCAGTGTGACCGACCACGTTAATTTTAATTAACATCGCTCTACATTTTTTCTTTGTTTTACTATGAATGATGTAATTGTACGTATCTGCAAATCTGCATGTCAATCATCATCTCATTCACATTCATTAATTTCCAGCCTGTCCATCTTGTCATGCAAAATAATCATTTTTTGATTGATAATAACTGATAATAATGATAACGATAACCTAATTAATTAATTACAGGGATCTTTATCTTTAGAAATACCACGGGGTTTTATTCCTCCATTCGGATGTTCGGTCAGGTCGGGAGAAAAAATCTGGTAATCGTCCGGTTTTTATCTTGTTCATTTTTATTTCATTCAGGTCAGGGCTCAAATTACAACGAATTTGTTGTAATTTTTTACTTGCTACTAGTATTTTTAAAGTATTTAATAGCAATTAATTAAGTATTACAAAGTTTTGCCAGACTATATAAATAATTACATAACAAGCATGATGTTTGGGACATTGGGACTGGAAACTTTCTCAATAGTTTCCTTTTTAAAAAGACGAAAAATAAAATGTGGTAAAGTTTAATTCTAATTTTAATATAGTAATGTAGAAAACCTATCGAAAAGTGATTTTATAATTGCTACTACTTGTGTATGTTTATGAGTTTCTGTGCACATTTTTTTACAAACATGCTGTATGTATGTGTTTCGCTGTGCTACTTAAACTTAAATGAAGTCAGTTGTACGTCACGTCACGTTTGTTTGACAGGTAGTTAAATTAATTACTGCTCTATCTATACAAATTACAACCATACAGTTGAAAAATAATTAATCGAATAACTAGCATTTTAAAATCAATAACACAGGAATCTCACCTAAGCTATAATTAAATAACACTGCAGTTAATTGTTTCTGCTTCCAGTACTTTAGTCTAAGCTAGCGCTCGCTCTTAATTACTTACTGATTATAAATTACATAGGAAAATTTGTCATGTGACGACTCGAGACGAACAAAATAGACATCTCATTTAATTAATGTATTTGTATAATTACGTTGTGAATTAGCATCAGCAATAATGAAAAACGCCTTCGTTCCGACAATAATGCGTAATTAAACCGTTCTAACGTATGTAATGAAAGATGTTAAAATTAGCTTTTACTTCAATTCAAAGTAAAATAATAAAAACTCACGTTCAACGAGGTGTTGATGATATTTTTTTCTAAGAATTAATCATTATAATTACAATACATTTTCATGCCATTTACAGAAAAAACGCATTAATCAAAGGTTTCGGAAAAGCCGAGTGTACCTGTTTGTTTAATTAATGTATTATACAATAACACAATTGCATAAGATATTTTAGAATGCGGCCGTTGTTCGGCAAAGTAATTTAATTACTCAAAAGAAATTAATTAAAAGTTCCTACTGCTGCGCACATCCTACACGAGCCCCGTGCGGTTCATCGTCATCATCACTCTCCTGGGTTGCACTGTACTCCGTAGGTTGGTGATCGTTAAGATCCACTTCCTCCACGTTGTCTCCGGTGGGCATTTGAAATTCTGGTCTCGGGGGAAGCAGTGTCTCAAGAACCTGTGAAAAATTAAGTTACCTCAATGAATTCTTCATTCTGGCCAACTAATTGTAATTAGAAGAATGCTTCTATTACCTTCAAGGTGTTCTCATCGGTAAAATGATTTTCAGGAAAATCAACTTTGAATTTGATCAAAAGGTGTCCTTTGTCAAAAGGACGCTTGTACTGCGGCATACCCTCACCTTCGACAATCTGAATAGTGTCTGTTAATACAGGAGAAATAGATTACATGAATGAAGGATTAAGAAAAAAAATGGTTCGAAATGCTTTGCTAATTTAGTATAAATACCTGAAGGCACAACATGACCAGGAGCTCGAGTAATAACCAGGTCCCTACCATCAAGATGCCTAATAACGAACTGGAAACCGCACAGGGATTCACTCAGGGTCAGGGTGTGCTTCATTAACAGATTTTCTGCGTGTCGCTCGAAAAGGGGGTGAGCTTCTTGTTGGATGACAAATATCAAGTCACCCGGTTGAACTCCCGGCTACAAAAAAATGAATGAAAACATTTTTCTCATCCATTAACACGGAATTTATTTAAAAAATGCTAATTGCTTATGATTGATTACCTCCTCATCACCTTCTCCAGACATGGTAATCTTCATACCGTGAGTCATACCCTTGTCGACATGAACCTCAATTTCCTTCGCGTCCTGCGCCACTTTTTTCCCTTCACAAGTTTTGCACTTGTCCTTATCAGCGATGACATTTCCTTGCCCACTGCACTTGTGACAGACTGTCTGAATTTGTTGAACCAGTCCAGGTCCTAACTGACGATACTGCATTTTCAAGCCAGCGCCCCTGCAGTCCTGACAAGGTTTCGCGGATTTCCCTGCCTGTGTCCCGGTTCTATTTATTTAAATATTTTAATTAATTAGCCAATATTAAAATCAAAAATTAAAAATCAAATTAATTACAATATGTAATATAATTTCAACAAACCGTACCCGGTGCATTCACTGCAAACGGCATTCCTGGTATGCTTAATTTTGAACGACTTTCCGTTGTACAGGTCGTCTAGCGAAACTCTGCAATTAAATTAATTAATAGTCATTCATTAGTCCAAGTCTAATCTAATCAAGTCGCCCTACCAAACGAGGACGTTTTTTATTTTAACAATTTAAATCGCCTTACTTCAACGCTTTCAACGTATCTTCCCCTTTTCTCGCTCTACTGTGGCCACCACCACCACCACCAAAGAACATGCCAGCGCCTCCAAAAAATTCTGAGAAAATGTCGCCTCCAAATCCGCCAAAGAAATCCTCGCCCCTGCCCCCAGCACCTTCTTGGAGACCCTTTAATCCATATCTGTCGTAAATATCCCGTTTCTTCTGGTCTGATAGTACGTCGTAGGCGAACGAGATTTCCTTAAATCTATCTCCAGCCTCCGGGTTCTTATCGGGATGAAATTCTTTGGCAAGTTTGTGATAAGCCTAGAAATCAAATCAATTTCAAATGCAACATTTAACTTTTGAAGGCAGGCAAGCAATTAAGTTAAGTTGAGTTCAAGTTAGGTAAAGTTACCCTTTTAATTTCCGAGTCAGACGCTGTCCTTGGTACCCCGAGGGTTTCGTAGAGTTTAGAATCCACACCGCCTCTGGCTGCCATGATGTATTAATTATCTTATTTAGTTTTTACTAAATTATTCGGTATTACAATCAAAATTGCGTGAAACTGTCTCTGCTGATTAAACTTAATTGAGGTTGATTTAGACACGATATTATAAACCTAGTTTTCACAATAACAGACAGACTTGCAAAGTAAACTCAGTATAAAAATCGTCGAGTAGAGAAAAGTTATTTTAAAGATAACTGATTCACATTAAATAGTAAAATAAAAAACAAACAATTTTTTAGCAATTAAAACGACTAGACGACAAGATAAAACGAACTAGAACTTCCTTTTCTTTCTTAGCTCATCCTTAAATCCGTCTAGATTTCAAGTTTTGGTGGGTTAGCAGTAGCACACCTACACCAATTAATTCTAATTAAATTAATAATACCGCAAAGGTAATGTATCAGATAGATAAGTTAATATTTAGAATAATCGCACCTATTATAAAGATAAAAAGTAGATTTGCGTGTGTTAATGAATAAACATTATCTTTTCATTGTTTTCACTAAACTGCTCAATTAAATAAACCGAGAATAAATTGACTTCAGTTTGATCTGCCTCTACCTGGCTTCAGTGGCTTCACCACGCACCACTTCTTCAAAAAAAATTAAATGTGAATTAACGAAAGGATGCGAATTAAAAAGAGTCTTTCTTTTGCTGGTTTGATCAGACGATCACGGTGGTGGTAGGTTCACATTTGATTTTGATATGATCGGATGAGAGCTGAGCTGGACTGCTTGTAAAAACCGTCTTTCTTTACTCAAGCTGAAACTGAAACTCTCAGGTCAGTCCGAAAGGTCGACCCGGTGCGAATTGGAGTTGAATGGAATGGATGGAATGGAAGGCATGGACTGCATGCATGAGATGAGAATCAGAACGAAATGAGCATGGTCATGGTATAGTAAAGTGAAGCTCTTTCCTCAGGTGAACGAAAGCTCTTCAGAACAGGTAAAATGTAAAGTTCGTCACGTCACAGTAGTTTTTGTGGGCTTTTAGAGTATCCAGTCAAAATTAAATTCCCAATGGCGAAGCATTGGCCCATTGCTGTTAGGTTAGATAGGACTTGTATTATAGAAAAACGAGATAATTAAATTAGCAGTAGTAGTGAACTGTACTGAAAAGTCTTTCTTAGCATGTTGAGGAACGGGGATTTGTGTATTTAACTGTAGGAGTCGCAGTCGTATGCAATGCATGTAGCAAGCAACAAATACGATAGATACGATACGATTCGTAACTTCATTACATACGAATTCAATTTCAATGCATTATCATTTGGTTATTACTTTTACAGTATTACAGTATGCACCACACAGCTTTCTTATTCTTAGTCTTATATAGAAGTTTGTAGAGTTCCTTTCATCATCCTCCGTCATTTGTGGTTTTCATTCTCATCTCATCATATCATGCGCGTTCATCGTGTCCAATTCAACTCTACATGGCTTACGGATGGATTGGATAAGTTAGATTTGAGATGAGTAAACTATAATTTCTAGGATAAAGTGGAAAGTTTCCACAGAATGCAATGAAAGAACAAGAAATGACAATGTTTTTAGAAAGAACAAAGAAAAACCCTTTTTTGTTTTTTATATATTCCCTTGCCGTATTCGTATTTCATGGAATTTTTATGCAACGGAATAACTTTTATAACATAACCAACGATTTAATAGGCAGAAAGAAAGAGACAAAGAAAAGCAGCTCCAAGCCTGGCTTGGGCGTAGAGGTATTTTAAATGCGAAGGCAGCAATTTAAGGTGTGTGGGCATTTTACCTTGATCATGCATGGTGAGTGACGAAATGAGAGTTTGCAGGTTCATATTATAGTTTACATGATGTTCATAATATACTTGGTGTAGGGATGCAACGAGGAAAGCGGAAATAGGAAAAGTTTTGGTATTGATATGATTATGAATTTACCATACAGTTGCACTTTTGCATCTGCATAAGGAAGGCAGTCATCTCAAATGAATGAAAAATTCATAATTAGCAAAACATATTCATGCTTGGGAGTCCCAAGTTGGGACGCTTTCATATGAAAAGATGTAATGTAGATTTCGTGGAGGCACCTTTTTCATAACAGATCTTAAACGTTAGAAATATATGGCAAAAAGTGCTAAAAACAGTATTTTCGGGGCTTTTTGGCACTTTTTACCAATATTGCTATCTAGAAATAACAAAGCATTAATCTAATCAGTCAAAGCCAGAGCAGAGCGCCTGGCGCCTAACAGTTTGAGAAAAACCAGAAAAAGACTGCTGTGTTGGCATAGGCTGCGGCTGCGACCGAGTGCCTTACCTTTTAAACGATCTTATCTTTAATTGTACAAACGGAAACGACTGCAATATTCAGCCAATTGCCAGTTTAGCACACTTCTCTCAATTCATTTGGATGAAAGCCTCCTTAAGAAATGAAACCAGCTTTACAATGTCATATCATATTGAAATGCACAGTTTGAAAAGAAAAATGATACGTTTATTTAACACTTACATTTAAACTTTTAAAATCAACAAATTGAAATCAGTGTGAACCCAACACCCTCGTTGATGAGTTTCAATGATAAATAATCTAGATTCTAGAATTCTAATTAATTAGAAATTATTGGCATACATAAAGAAAAAAACACGGCCACAATTTTGCATATACAAATAAAATTTTAATTATCGGCAATTGCGAGAATGTTGGCAGTGATTCTCAAACAAGGAGAATCGAATCATAATTCTCTAAAGAAATCATGAATGATCACGATTACTTTTTATGGGTTTCGGGCCATGCCACATCAGCTCGCTTATCTTATCAAGCATGTAAATGTACATAATACAAGTTTTAAAAATTGAGACGACCATTTAATAGAAAATACTGTTGAAGTACTTACGATTAGTTTTCGATTCATTTGCTTTTTATTAAACTTTACCCTGAAAAAGGGGCTAGAGGCTACATTGCGCCCAAATTCGATTATGTGATCATTCAAAAGTTAAAGGTCGCATGCATTTCAGTCCAAAAATAATGCAGTTTGATTTAGTAATGATAATGCAGAGGAGGTTACTTTTTCGAAGCCATAAGCCATTAAAAGAAGTTTACGTCGATTCGATTCGATAATAATCGGAGGCTAACAATGACTATGTAGGTTTCTCATGTTTTTGCTTGAAGGGCGAATTTTACTAATTTATTCATATCAATACTTTTCAGCCAAAACTCGAAAATGCTCACTTAACTCACGTCAAAGAAACCAATTGGAAACTGGTTTATATTAGTATTCATGCAGTCAGCAGCCTTTCTGTTAAATTTTGAAAAATAAAAAGAACTGGCCGCGTCTTGCTTATACGTTTGTGAAACAAGTTTTAAATTTAAATTTGCAACTCACCGAGCAGCCTCATTAGACAATGTTCAATGTGAGTGATTATTATTTGATGTATTTTATTATTGAAATGTTTACTGTCGTACACACAAAAGTTTGTCAGAAAGTCATTCATCGTTATCATTCAGCATAACTCATTCGCTTCTTCATTAAATTCTATTTCCCTTGAAAAGTTTAGCCCTAACAAAACGAGTAAAACGTACATAAGGAAAGCAATGCAATATGCATGTACATACATACACCAAATTATAATAGTTTTCAGTGAACACATGAATTTTTTCGAATAGCCTAACCTAACTAAATTAAAGGTACCTTTTCCACTGTATTGCATTATTCGCAAAACAAAACAGTTAAATAAAGTGAAAGAGTCAGTGTTTATTGTGGGGTGTCATAAATCGCTACTAAAAAGTCGTCATTTTCACTCTCGTCTTTTCATTTCAATTTGAGCAAATAAATAAAAAAAAAACTTTCTCAATCTGAATAGGTATGTACAAGTAACAGTGTAGTAAAAAGCTGAGGCGTCATGTCAGTTGGTTATTGGACTCGTTAAGCATTAGTACAGAAAAAAACTAGAACGAGTTAGTTACATACTCACTCGCTCACTCAGACTCAGTGTGTCTGTCTTGTGGTGCAAACTGCTGCTACAATTAACTAACTGAAATTTTTTCAGCAAAATGAAGATATTTGTAATACTAAACTTTCTCACTTTCTACATGGTGGCGACTGTGACCTGTAAGTTGATTCATTAAGTACTTAAATCGCTTCTGGTAATTCTGGTGATTTGTTTCCTTAAATAAATTTAATTGTGGAACATTTGACTGACTGTACCAAACCAGGTAGAACGGTGGGTGAAAGCATCATGGAAAGAAATTCAGATCATGAAGCAGCAATGAAAGAATACCGAAGTCAATTTGCTGGAATACGTGACGCACTGTCTTTGCCTGGCTCAGTTGAGTCAGGAGAAAAGTCAAATGACGGACCTTCTTACCGAATTGACCTCGGGGAAGGTATGATATTATATACTTCCAAGAGACCTAATTTTACTGTAATCATTAACCGCTTGATCGAAGATTTGATATGGTCGTCGCGTTCAGCACTAGAGGCTGGAAGCTTCAGGGCTGCTGCTGTTTCTTCAGATTCTGCACAAGAGTACAGCCAAGAAGTTAGAAACCCGGAAGAAGGGGAAGTTGAGACAACGACTTTGTTCCCAGTGCACACCATTCTCGCCAATAACAGGCACTGGCTCAAATCAGACTTTGACGAAGAAGACCTCGAGGAGGATGACGCTTTGGATGATGGTCAGTTATAATTGATAATAATTAAATTCATAATAGTACATCATCACTTAAACTCTTTTTTTTTCTCTCCGCAGGTTGTGACGAAGGCGAAGTGATGAGAGTGTCCTGCAACTCCTGCGTGTGCATCAATAGTCAGTTCGTGTGTTCCAAGAAAGACTGCCAAGAAGCGGAAATCCCATTGCCCCCCAGGATAAAGCACACGACCAGGAAGAAAGGAACTCTGAATTACAACAAAAAGACAGATCAATCCGTTGTGATTGATGAGGCTGGAAATGCCCTTTACGGAGAGTACTTCAGCTCGGAAGCAGAGTTGTTGGCCGGAAATGAAACCGCGGCTGCAATTCAGAGGGAGGAATCTGACTTGTCCTGCATTGACGGTAGAATCAAGCCGGTCGATTGTAACCATTGCATTTGCGCCATGGGAAGGTGGGCTTGCACGAAGCAGTCGTGCATTCCAATGTCACTCCGCGAGAAAGCCAGTTTTCACGGGGCTGAGTTCATCAAAAAGGCTGACACTTTAAAAGAAAACATGGGAATCGACGGTATGATGAAATCATTGTAAATTCGTTATGAAATAATAATTGTTACGACTAAATACTAATAACGAGATTAATTATCTTTAAAGAGGATTGCATGGAAGGTGACACCAAGAAAGTTAACGGATGTAATCAGTGTATTTGCCACGAGAACTCCTGGGCTTGCACTGATTTCGACTGTCCCTCTTCTGCCCCGCCCTTGAAACCCTCCGTGAATCAGATGAAATGTAATCACTATCACTTATATTTATTATATCGTTAAGTGCCGTTTTAATTTCAACTTTCAATCTTAACCTTCTTTTATATTTCTAGTGGAATCATGTCAAACAGAAGAAGACGTGAAAAGTGTGGAATGTAATATTTGCTCCTGCAGGTATGTCAGTTAAACTTTCAAATTAATGCTAATTTTAGATTGTTACATTTTTGCCATTTTTCTGATTGTATTCTACAGGGCTGGCGCGTGGAGATGCACCAATAATGATTGCAAGAAATTTGGTGACAAATATTACCAGCCAATTCAACGCTCACCAATTTCAAAGAACTCGCCTTTACTGATGGATTCCGACTCATCCGAGAACCACAGTTATCTTTAAATTAAAATCTAAATGTCCTAAACGACTTTACAGTTCTCATCCTCATCATTAACTTATTTATTCCATTCTTTAATAAAAGTTTTTACTTAACTTACATTATCATTATGATCCAGTAGTACTGGACCAGTACATACCTATGTACTTAAACGACATAAACTTAATTACAATTAAAATACAAATGACAATGATAATTACTATTAGTGTAGTAATAATCCGATGTTCCAAAGCAAATGTCAATAAACAAGATTAGTAAGAATACAAAAGAAAACGAAGAAAGTCACTTAATTGACAGGAAGAATTTCCGAATGCATTTCTGTAGTTAACTGAGTCAAGAGATCGGAGAGTTTCTTCTTGAGAGCTGCAATTCCCATCATCACAATATTTTCTGGGCGAAGTGCTCCACTGGCTTCCACGTTGTAGTAGAACTTGTTTGGTTTGTTTTCGTAACTGTACGGGGCTTGATCTGAAAAAAAAAACACAAAAATTAAAAAAAGTGACATTAATTCGAATTAAATTAAAGCAATTTCATTTTATATACTTGAAGTTCAAACTTACACTGATCTTCTTCCAATTCCGTGTACTCGCTCTTCGGCCACTCTTCCGGTTTCGGGTACAATGTGTGACGAAGAGAATTGTCTGGATCGTATTCGAAAGCTACGCCCGCAGTTGGGTTCCATTTCGCATGTTCCTTCCCAAATCCTTTCTTAGCATAAGCGCGAAGCTTCAGCTCTTGTCCTCTACGTAACTTGATAATCAGAATGTCTACAATTTCCCAAAATAGTTAAATCATATCAAACATTTTAAAACATAACATTTAAAATAAGTTGCTTCAATATAAAATGCAAAGTTAATTACGGTACCATCTTGTTGCTCATATTCCGGCGCTTCTTCATCCTTTCCTTTTGAAGTAACCGGAACAACGCGGGCATCGGAAGTGCGCAAATCGCCCGAAGTGACATGCTTCGTTTGTTCGTCTTGACACTGCACATGCAAGTCAAACTCGACGCTACAAGTTTGGCAGAAATCTTCACATTCACACTCCTGAAACAGCACCATAATGAAAAATGAAATAAAATGCTTTTAGTTATGTAAATCGAGTGCATGCATATTTCTTTATTATTATAGGTCAAAATTAAAATCATCTCACCCTGGTGTACTTCATGTTCTCCACAACTTCATCAGACGTCAAAGGAATCATCCCAATGCGATGGGCGATGAACTCGTCACTGAGTACTGTCGAATTCGCCTCAAACTGGACCCAATCGATTGCCATTGTTGGCTGCAAAATAAAAAAATCGCATTTACATTTTTATTCAAAACAATAATAAAATAATGCATTTTATTTTAAAAATAAATGCACACTAACCGTTTCTGCAATCATGATTCGTCGAACACTATTTGCAACGCTGTAAAAATAAATTAAATGCATTAATATTCTTACCTTACACTCTTAGTATTTACGTACTTTAAGGAAATAAAATTCGCAGATGAGATATGCTGATGAGTTAATAGTTTTAAGTTATAAATAGTTAGTTCTTACCTTAAATCAGTATCTTCAATGTGAAACTTGACATTCTCCTGGGTCAGCTCCCGAATGTGAATCGAGGGTTGATTAGCGTACGGCATTTTTGTTCCGCCCGACCCGGTTTTATAACAGTTACTCTTTCAAATTAAAAAAACCGACAAAATTCCCAATAATGAGTGATTAATCCCTAATTAATTACTCCAACTCGTTTTTGTCAAATACAGCAAGTTGGAGGTTTAAAAGTCAAATTAAAGGAATTGTCGCAAAAATCAACAAAAATAGCGAATTTTAAACATGTGGCTCAATGCTTGATGCTCGACTTCGACTGAACTGAAGAACTGAACTGAATTGGACTTGCTTACTTGACTTGTGACTAGAGAAAAACACTTTTTCTCCTCTGCCGTTGGGGACCGTCCATAAACTATGTCATCGCTTAGGTGGGTGGGTCCTTCGGGATAAAATGACTATTAATAATAGAGGCAAGTGGGAGGGTCGGTCTTAAAATTAAAATTGATGGCTAGGATTGGTCGGAGTGTTTGGGATGACGTAATTCATGAACAGTCCCTAAAACCTTTAAAGCTAAAAGCAAGCAGAAGCAGTGATAAAAGCGGGTCTCTGGAAAATGCTCAATGGCTCAATTTTTATTCAGCGGCGTTTTGCTTCGTCGGCACAGCTCACGCTCAGCTCAGATTTTCCTTCGTTTTTTCTCATCTGACAGCTGGAGCTTTGTTTTTGTAATGGTCGGCTCGTGAAACCCTCAAATCAAAGCAACTCCTGCTTACAAATACATAACAAAAATTACAATAATTAAACTCTTTTAAAGTTTAATTATTTTTATACTTTTTTTTACTCTTTAGTTTCTTTGTGATGTACAGCTTTCCAAGAAGTGGCATGTTTCGTGTTTCGGTGTCTCTGTGTTTCATTACTAGTGAAATTAAAACAATTAAAACTTGTCAATTCAAGTTTCTAACTTGACAGTAAAAAGTAATTAGACATTTATAACTAAAAGTGTTCCAAGATTTGCAAACTAGTCGATGACAGTTGATCTCAACTCTTTCACATCACAGTTCAACGCTCAACGCTCAGGAATCAGCAACTGGTGAGTAACGAGTATCTTTCAATTAAACTTTTCTTTAAAAACCGGTTAGTTATGATAAGCAAAGTGATAGAGAATTTAAGATTATTCATGACAATGACAAGCTTTGAAAATGGGGGAAAATGCTAAAATGCGTTCTTAAATGGTTTGAAAGAGTTAAAAAATGAGAATTTGCTCTTTACGCTTTCGCTTGTATGAGAAGCCAAAAGGAGACTTTCTTCGTCGTTCAGTTAGATTGCGCTCGTATCAACTTCCGCCAGGGAAGGGAACGCATCCCTTGTCGAGAAGAGAATTGTATTATTGTATCCTTCTTTATGTATTTGTGATTTGGCTTAAAAAAGCGAAAAAGCAGTGTAAATCTCTAATTGCAAGCTTTTGCTACATAATATGGTAAAGCCCCATCCCTCATCATCATGATTCATGATGATGATATAATGACATGGAAGACGAAGAAAACAAGAGAAAATAATGGTATTATTGAGGTTTTATTATTTAATCATACATTGAATAGTAATGTTGGTGACTGACTGAGTGGTTTTACTTTCTCTCATCTCTCTCCAAGTTCCAGTCGGTTTCATTTCATTTTTCATTCAATTCAACTGCATTTATGTAACGAAAAGGGAAGAGAAAGGAGAAACGTGCATTATATGAAACTGACAGATATGCCTTATTTGCGTTTATGAGGGACTTCGTTTCGTAAGTAAAACATGTTAGGAAAAGCAATTTGAAGGTTTGCATTTTTTGGTTTCGTTTGGCCAGGAAGATGATGAGATTCTCTGGGGTTGGCTCTTGGTTCTGGTTCTCACTCAGCCCCTGCGTTTTCCTTGTATGTACGTACATACATACACTTACGATTTTTACTTTCTTCTAAACTCAGCTTTCTTTTCTTTCCCTTAGATAAGATATTAGGTAGGTACATCAAGGCATTTTTCGCATTTGTTATATGTAAAAATAAAGTATAAAAAGAGGATGATTTGGTTAGTTGGTGAGTAAACAGTAGAATAAAGAAGAAAAAAGTCTTAACTTCAAATAACAGCAGCAATATGTATGCAATGAAGATTTTCGAGTAGGAATTGCTTTTAGTCAACTTTTGTCGTAAAATTCACCTTTTATTTCTCCTTTTCCATCTCATTTCTTATGCTTCACAAAATATTTCTTTTTTCTTCTCTCTCTCTCCCAGTGTTTGCTTTTGTTTTCTTTTACTACTTTACTACTACTCTGCCATTGTATTGTATTGTATGAGTACTTTCACTGAATAAGTATTACATACATTACTTACATTACGTGTCTTCATCTCTGGCCCTTTCCATTCTTTTCTGACTACCAATAATATAATATAATGCAATGAGCTAAACCATCCACGAACGTCTTTTACTTTACTAGATTTTACTTTCTCCACCAACCAACACACTTCTATCAAAATACATACATTATCCATTTTCCCTTCATACCATAACATGCGATATTTAAGTACTTTCATTTCATACTTTTTCCCTTCATGTGCGGTGGTGTACAAGGTACTATAGGTAGATACGTAATAATAGGGATGAAAAGAGTATGATGATTTCCTTCAATATTTTCCCTTTACTTTCTTTTTTTGTGTGTTTTGCTTTTTAAATGCTCACTCACTCTAACTCTAACTAGTCTCATAAATACACTGGTTGGTATTAGTTTCTACTTTTACGTATGCTTTGCTTTAGTAAACCTCTAACTAACGCAATTATTCCAGTAACTTATAACTGGAAACTGTAGAACTGACTGAGGTATGGATTGTATACCTAAATACATACATTTCTATGTATATGTATAAGAAAACAATGTTTTAAAAATTTGCTGGTTCTTTTAACCCGAACTGGAACTCAGCTTTCATTTCTCATCTCTTTCTCGAAAGTAAAAGTATCAGATCAGGGAGAAAGTAGTAAATGCATTAGGCAGAGACACAAGGTTTGTGTTTGCCACACGGACATACTTTTTTGTCGAGCAGGAGGAAAACCTCCTCACTCACTCACTCAATTCCTGCAAGAAGAAGAAAAGAAAAGCGAGAGGAGTTTTCTCCACTTTTTATTATTCCTGAAACGTTTTATAGGAGTGCAGCAGGCAGAATGTAAGAAATAATAGATGTATGTAGACAATACATCAGGAACGGGATAAAAAAATAAGACTAAGAACACTGATATTATTTTTTCAAGAAAAAAAATCAGGAATTTGCTGTTTTTCATTTGTTTCATTTTAAATACGCCTAATGCTCTGCTAGTATCTCTGAAAGAAGAGCTCTGGAAGATAATAGGTATATAAAATTGGTTTAGTCAAGTCCAGTAAGAAAACAGGGGTTATTCGTATTTTTACTGTGAGTGAGAGTTTGTAATATTATGTACATACATACCTTATGTACTTTATTCATGATTCATGAAATTTTCCCTACGAAGCCCAGCAAAGGGAAAAAAGTTTCTTGTAGTAAGTAACAATAGAGGCTTTCATCTTATTTGTGCTTCATCAAAGATCAACCAGATATTTACTGCTTTACTTACACAACACAGGGAAAAATGCCTGATGCCACTGCTGCTAACAAGGAAATGTCAGTAGTCAAATTTGAGCAGAATTGAATATTCTGACTTGTTTCCTTAACTTAAGCCTATTTTATGTGCTATTGCTATACATAACATTTTTTTGGGGGAAAATCGAGCAGAGGACACTCTCGTTGCATAATTTATGTGGAAGCAGAAAGAAGATTGTTCTACTGACAAACACATTCATTCATCTGATCTGTTACGTTACGTTACTTCACTCGTGGTTTACCATTCAATTCAGTCAGTCAGTCATAGAAATTGTAAAAATTTCCTTTTCTCTCTATATACATATTGGAAAAATTACTTTAGCTCTTGTAACTCTCGAGTGCTTGACTTGACTTGAACTGGACCTTTTGTTCCTCTCTGACTTTTAGATTTAGATGAAAGAAGGAAAAGTTCGGTCAGACGAGACCGAAATCGGCAAGGCATCTATATCTATCTATCTACAGATACTTCAATTCCCCTGATTGAATTTTTGCGGTTTGCGTAATACTAGGGTGTAACTAGAAAGTACGCATGTAACCTGATACACTTTTATTCTTTCTTTTCCTTAATCGTGTACCTTTGGTCTGCTTCTGGTCAGGCCAGCCCAAAAATCAGATGGACGTACTTGGACGGAATTATCGGATAATGCAAATGTTAGATGTGTCATCATGTGTGTTCCTAATACAAACGAAGTCTTTGTGCAATTTCGTATTTGCCCTTCGTTATCTGCAATTTTAGTTTCCTCTGCAAAGTGCACATACCAAATGCTAAACTCCTCTGTAATCAAATCAAATCAAATCAATTGTTTATCGTATCGTGTATCATTATTTGACCTAGACGTCCATTAGCAGAAAAATATCGGGAAGTTTGATAAGTAAATATCGGGAAATTAACAAGAAATCGGAATTCTCTGAAGCTTTTACTATTCATTTACCAACACGCATACTTTCGCCTTTCTTATATTATTTTGCGATTTCCACATCATTTCAGTAACGGGTTGTATCTGAAAATTTTACCGAGATTCTGAAAAGGGATTTATTTGCTTATCAAGCCATCATCATTATCAGGACCAAGTCAAGTCAACCACGCCAAGTCAGCCACGTGTATGTATACCCCCAAATAAAATAAAATTACTCGACCAAATTATACATTCATTATTAGATTGGAATTCGAATCAAAATTAAGGAATATTTGTGGAAGTAATTCTGAATTTTCATTTTCAATTAATTTCCAGATTCTTTTGAAATAAAAAAGTGAGGAATGCTTTAGGTACTTTACTTTTGAGATGGGGTTGGAAAGCTTTTTTTTTGTTTTATGAATTTTTTCCCGTGGTAAAACAAAATAACATTTGCAAGTGGTTTGAAGCATAGTGTATTATACATTACTTGCTTATTAAACCCACGTACATTTGAACAAAGGACGCTCACAAAAGAGTAAAGTGAACACATACATAATCATGGCGTTGTTGCTTGTTGTTATTTTGTCTTGTCGTAGTAGGGGATGCCTCAGAAAAAATAGTAAATAAGGGAAAGCTTAGGTATGCTTCTGCTTGCGAAAGACCGGGGAGATGACTGTCACTTTGAAAAATTAATTTTATTAACTTCAAAACACGTAATGGACTATGTCACACTTTTTTCCGTGTGGCTTAAAGTAAAAAAGAATGTCGAGATGAAGTTTCATATTAGCGGTGATGCTTTTTTCTCTTCTTTTTAAAAGTGAACAACAACATTTAGATTCAACAATTCTCTCAAACTTAATTCATACATTTACAGTAAGAGCAGCATAACTTGGAGTTAGTGTTTTGTCAGTTCATGTGTTGTGTGGTAGTAGCTAGGTACTTACCATTTTCGTGCTACTTTTTTATGCAAGCAAGGGAAACGATAATGGAATGAAAAATGACAACGTAATTGTACTCCATAAGAGCTTTTTTCTTAAAGAACCGCACAATATTTTTTTCCTTTTAACATTTTAAAAATTGAGTTCTCACAAAATCTCCAGCTTTTCACAATAACAACATTATCATTATTTTTGTGTGAATACGTAGGTACTATGAGAAACTAGAACAGTTTTCGTTTCTGACACATGCCACAAATCCTTACGGTTACAGATGAGTCATTCATTGCCAGTGCGCCCTTCATTCCAATTCCTTTTAAAAACCACCCCCACCCCGTCCCCAACCCCTTTACTCCAGTAAATACTGTGTGTTATCAGAGACCAGTTTTTCTTTGTAATTAGCAGAAAATTATCTGTAGCCTACCCTACAGTACACATTGTACATGTGACAAATTCTGCACATGTATGTAAAATTAGATTTCTTATTTCTTCCGCATAATTGTTCACATATACAATATTCCATACGAAATGAGTCAAGTCAGAGCCGTCGAGCGGTCTCACGGTGGTAGGTAGTAGGTGATAAAACTGTAGCTTTAATCCAAGTCTTTAATCTATCCACTTAATTGAAGAACATGACTGACTGAGTATACATTTAAAGAGAATGACTGGCATGAAATGAAATATCATTTTAATTAATGCTGAATCATCGACGTATATTGGGTTAACGTTATTACTATTACTGTAATCTGTGCATTGAATATGTAAAGAGGTTGATGTTGATGGAGGTGATAAAATTGAAATTTAGGTAATATGAAAAATAATTTACGAAACGAAGCACAATGCAACAATATATCAAAATATGCAATTGTCTCTTCTTTCCCTTTTCTTCTAAACAATGGATGTTGTTGGTATGTATTACATTACTCGAAAGGCTGTGTAATAGGTTTTGATTTACAAATTGAAAGTTCTGTCACGTCATTTTACCACCACCCTTTTATGACGCATTGGAAATGAAAAATCATTAATAAACGATATTAGTATTACAGAAGAAAGTAGGCTTATAAAAATAATGAATTTTTAATTATTAAAACACTAAAACAGTGCTTGGGTGGGACACTGCGCAGCAGAAAGTTTGTTTAGGTTAGGTACATCCGATTGAGTCCAATCTGAACATTGAATTTTGATATGGATTTAATATAAGTATAGTTATAATACATTCATTGTGGTTCGTGGCCATAAATACCTTGGACTTGGAAACTCACTTGCCGGAGTAATAAAGTTGTTTTAATATGTTTCAAATTCTTTTCCTGGTCTGCTGAAATCCATAGAGGACGACATTATATTTTACGATGAGATGAAAAATCCCAACTTCCACATCCACACATGTTGATTTTGATTGCTCTTTAAATGCATTCTTTTAATCTGGAATTTTTCCGCTTCACTGCTTCCACTGCTTCCACAAACCAGGAGCTATTACTTATTATTAGTTATTAATATAAAATATTGCCTGCTTGCCCAGTCTCATCTCATCATAGTTTTATTTTTTGGTTAGTTCTATATTACAGCTATGAGATATGATGTTGGTGTTGAGCATGAAAATGATGATGATACGCACTCAATCTGTTTTTACACAGATTACAATAGTCTCTCTTGCCTTTAATGCCCAGCATTTTTATTTTTATTTCCTACTTTTCATTTTCTTTCTACCGCAGTATGGTTCTTGGTTGTAAAAGTAAAACACTGTGTAAGTTTCAGTTTTTCAGATAGTAGCTGAGCAGTCTGTGCTAGTATGCACGCGGTAACTAGTAGTTCGGGGCAATTATAATTAACTAACTTTTTGCTATTTAAAAAACTTGTTAGGATAAAAAGTAATGTTTTCAGAATTTTCAAAACTATTTTCCCCTCTCATTGGTTTAGTGTAGTGCAGGGTACGTACTCCAAGAGAGAGAGATATGGATAGATAGTAGAAAGAAGAATAAAAAGTATTTCCGAAAAAAAGTCTGGACTTTTCCCGTATTTTTCTTACTTACTTCCACCATCATCATCAGCAACCAACACACACGTACCTTAGTTCATTATATTTTCTTTGTGATGTGTCTGTGCCTACTCAGTTTCTGCTGCTGCTATATGACTATAGTTAACTGTCGATGTTGTAATGTGTGCTATATTTAAATTTTCTCCACATCTGTAGCAAGAGCCCTATGAATGAATGGAATATTATCATTGCACAATATAAGTATGCAGTTTTTTGTTCTTGATGGCAATTTTTTTCTAGATGCCAGACAAATTTTCTCTCTCATTTTTCCGTTCTCGAGTATTTACAGGAAGATCCTCTTCTACAAAGTATGTCGGTCGTGGTACCTAAGATTCTCCATTTAAGACACATTTACCATGTAACTTCTTTTCTCTTGCGTGGACCTGGACGACGGGTACCATCCAGGAACTAAACTACAACCCAAATATTATCTCTGCTCTTCTTCTCCAGGTTTCTCAAAGTTGCCTGTGTCTTTCTTTCAGAGAATCATTTGTAATATGTACATACCTGAACCTGCTGCCCATGATGCATATCGGTTGCTTTATCAGCTCTAATGCGTAATAGTTCACAATGCATCTTTCATCCACTTTGTACAATATAGTAGTAGCACCAAGAATAGAAACTCAACGTTTTTTTTGTCTTTTCTCATATTTTCATACATACAACATATATATTTGGGTAAACTGGAAGAAAGAAAATGGAAGTTAAAAAAGAGAGGTCCATCTTCAATTTTAGAGATATGCAGATAAAACAAGAAACTCTGCCGGTTTTATTATTAAATTTTATGGATTTTTCCTTAAAAAGTTGAGTTTTTACTACTTTTTCTCTTACTCCCCTCGTAAGTTAGCTTAGACTTGAAAATTAATATGAGAAGAGAAAAAAAGAAAAGGAAGAGAATGTAAAACTCTTCTAAAAACACATATGCATACTTTTTTTTTGCTATCGCATCGTGCTCGTGGAAAATATACAGATAGAAAGGAGGAGGGAGTCAGTAAGTAGTATTTAAGTTGTGGTGGTGGTGGTGGAAGATTTCGGAATATTTTTTTCCTAGGGAAGTGATACGGACGAAATGAACGATACAAAAAGGCAGTGTAAGGAGATGCGTGGTAGTAAGTGTAAAAAAGAGTAAGTTAAGTAAAAGGACGGGGAGTAGCCGGTAAACTAAAAAGGCAGCTAACTAAACATATATAAAAAAGGACCTCTTTCTTTCACTTTATGTAATAACTTGGTATAAACTTAACTTCCACTTTTTTTCTTCTGGAATTGGCCCGAGCTGGGCCACTTGTGTTGTTCCCTGTGTTTGGTGAAGAAGAGGAAAAAATAAGTAAGTAAAGGGATGATGATGATGATGATAATATGAGTGGCAAAACCTGCCCTTACATGTTTCTTCTAGTAGTAGTAACTTACTTTGTTCGTATTATTATGAACTCCATATCAAAACTCCACGTGCACGAAGAGCCGAAGAAAGACTTAAAAAAGACCATACACTACTTTTATTATTCCTCTCCGACGGACAATATCAAAGTTTTCGTGATGAAGTTTTTTTTTTCTTGGACAGTTTTTAGTGCTGCTACTGCTGCTGCTGCTTTTCGCTACTACTACTGTGTCTATGTACAAGCTCATCACTCATACTACTCATCACTTTGCAACAACCTGAATTCTCAGTCTGAGTTCATCTTTCTAAAAAGAAATGTGCTTTATTATAAATATACGAGCCGAAGGCATCATATCGTCACTCACTACTTTTCCATCATTTCGCCCATTTTAATATTATGTACATTATGTAAGTAGGTACATGTTCAAGACCAGGTTTCTTTTTAATGAAATGAAAACCGGTAAAAAATTGAAGTCTTTAAGGAGAAATTACAATTTTTTTCTTTTCCCTTGTTTTCTGGTTATTTGTGCTAGTTTTTTGGTGGAATTAAATTACATTGGTTTGCGTGTCTCACAAGGTAGTCTAGGATAATGTCGATATGATAAGATTGAGTCTGAGACCTTGTATTCTGCTGATTATGTTTGATGATGCTATTTTAGTTAAGGCATTCGATTTTACAGTGGGCTGGAAACACTTTTTTCAGGGTGGTCTATTTAAAAAATTGTTTCTATACTATAAAGTAATCCGAGCGTTTTTTTTCAAGCTTGCTTCATTATCTTCATCAAGTTTCTAAAAACGGTTTTGTCCCAACTTTCTTAGTGGTTCGTGGTCGTTAGATTAGTTTTGAAAATAAAAATGACCATTTTATGTAGTGCATAAGTATAAGTAGATAGATGTTCGGAAACAGTAGCGTCTGGTCGAGTGCATTTACTTAATGTCTTTTTAAATATGATTTACCTGTAGATTAGAAAGAAAAGAAAATTAACCTAGCCTACGACTGTCCACGTTGTGATATAATGGCCACAGGTGGAAGTTTTTCTAGAACAGTTTTCATTTCTGGCTCTCCCTCAACGATGATCTTGGTGACGTTGATGTCTCCTTTGCGTGAGGTTATGGCATTTGTATTAGGATTAAATACAGGTGAGGGCTTATTAATGTTATTATTGGTGGGGTTAAAACGAGCATAATTTATTGCATCACATCACATTTTTCTCTCTGACCATGTCATTCGGATGGAGACTGGGATGAGGGGACAAAGTTAGGAAAATCGGGTAAGGTCTAAAATAAAAGGGACCTACCTCAAAAAAGGATTCACTTGAGTTATCTTATGGTTCATTAAAGGTTGAAGCAGATTGCGATCTACTAACTCTCTAGCTGGGAGTGCTGATAGGCTTCTTCTGTGAGACTCGCCTTGATAGGAATCAAATGTGTCATGAGTCGTGAAGACATTTGTAGCCCCACATGAGATGAGCTGAGCTGGAAGCTGGAAGAGTTGAAGTTATATAGTTAGATAAAAGTTCACAGCCAAATCTTATTACTTGGGCTTGGTTAGCTCAGTCTCATCACATCAAAAGATCGCGGCATGGCATGGACCCTGTTCTGGTTTTTATATAAGAATCATATCTATATTTAAGTATCCGACCCAACTTGTTTTAGTTTATCCCCTGGCGTGATATCAGTGTTGTGTAAGTCTGTTACCTTTCCAAAGCAAATCAACCGAAAAAAAATGATGCGGACGTAATAATAATATGCGGTTACTGCTTTATTTCGCTTCAAGGGAAATTCCAAACCGATCTAGTTTTCCACTATTAATCTCTACATTTTCTCGTTCTCACCCTTTAACAAAGAAACATTATAACCCCTTCAGTAAAAAACGGTCAGGTTTCACTTTTCTTGGCATACTTTTCAAGGACAGTCCACATTTTTGTTTTAGTATTCTTTTTCTTTTCAATCATGACCAAGTAAAATTCAACTTTTCATCTTTCAATTAGATAATCAACAGTAATTAAATGTTAAGGGCTTATTATTTCATACTTTATTTTACAAAATATTTCACTTTCAAATTTCAAAACTTTTTTTTTTAGTTTAATGTTATCACAAACTAATTCAAGTACATTTCACAATGTATCAATGTACTAAATATTATCAAAAAATGTTTGAATTCCTACTTTAAAATTTTGATTTCTCACTCACAAAATAAAGGTGTGTGAATATTGTGCATTTGCGTTGTCTATTCCGCAAAATTAAAACTAGAGCAAAGCCATTGAAGCGTAACTTTCTCACAACTTACCAGGAAGAAGTTTTGACTTTGTGAACGCTTCAATAGTCAGCTAAACTAAAAAAAGTTAACAAATTCAAGGAACTGCCGTTTTATGCTTATTTTACAGTGGTGGTGAATCAAACAAAAATAATGTTACGCTGCGTTCTAAAAAGTGTTAGCCAGAATTTATTTTGAACACATTCGAAATTTCATAGTAGTCTTTGTAAAGAAAGACGAAGCTGTGATCACCATTTCAAAACTAATAAATATTATTATTTATTTTTTGATCAATTAAGAATGTTCTACCGAACGATTTTGTTTATCGGCGGACATAAAATAAAAAACAAATTATTTATTGATTGAGGTCAAGGTGAGTGAGTGAAAATGAAGCACCATCAAGTATTTCCATGCACTGCCATCGAAATTGAGAGTGAATGGATTAGATTTCATAAAGACTGACTTTAACGGAAGAAAATCGTCTTCTGGACCAGAAGTTCTGGTACATAATTGATTACACTGTTGAATGCTGTATTTTAAATGGGTACGCAAACGCGAACAATGTGTTTAAATCATTTCTTTAATGTTGATGATGATGTAGATGAATGAGTGGATAAATACAAGTACGTATCTACTTATATAATACACATGTTTATTTACCCACTAATAAAAATGCGACGACGATTACCTACCTCCATCTTATTTTCATTGAATAAAAGTACTTGAGTTGTTTTTGAAGCAAAATCTATTTAAGATGTGTTGTTAAGAAGATGACGGCGAAGAAAAAAATCTCAGTTGATTGAACCTTCAAAAAAATTGAATATCCATTTTTGTCAAGTCATTTTCATGGTTTTGACAACAAAAGCAGGGAATATCTTGAGTAGTATTTAGAATGTGGTAGAAAATGAGTTTAAAAAGCGATTGAATTGAAAGTTGCTTACCTGCCGATGATGAGACCCTTTTCGAGATACCCAAAAATCTCATCATTGGTTCATAAAAATTCGAGCGACATTATACTTTTTATGCTCCAGTTGGTTGCTGATTTAAAAGGAATCAATTCTGTTGGCATTACACTGAGCTGAGAAATGAGGCTGACAAATGAAACGAAACCACCGATAGACTGGATGTCACTCGGTAGTAAAGTAGGATGGTGGTAAAATGAAGGCACATGCGGTGGCTAGGAGAAGAGTGACATGACATGACAGAAAATAAAATAAAATGATGACAAATAGTAATTTAAATCCTGATGCATTACTTATTTATTATGCATGGATAGTTACGTGAATTATCAGCAGAAGAGATATTTCTGCGACAGATTGGTGGGTCTCAAAGAAGCACGGGTTTACGTTACGGTTATCGCTATATGATGACTGAAATGTGATTTCATTATGATCATTATTATTGTAATTGATAAGCTGTCCAAAAATCACTGAAACTGAAACGGAAGTCAAAAGTCTCAGAATACCCAACAGGGCGATGTTTAAATTCACTTGTTTGCAGTAAACGTTGACTTTGTGGACAGTTTGATTTTTTCTACCAATTTGCAATTGCAGTTATCTGGAATACTCGAAAAGATAACCGGTCAAAGTGGCATTTTAAAAATGAACCTTAAATCATGGTAAAACGTTCATTCAAATTTCAGTCATGTTTTCAATACTTGCATTTGCATCATAAACTAATTTGAATACAATACAATAAAACAATCGGGCCTTTTCTAGAAGGATTTCGCATCTGTTTCACCCTTTCATCATTTATCACCTCGTTCCTCCATGGTGAAGTGAACTCGTTTTTGTTGAGAAGTGCTGTCTGTACAGTCCTCTCTCACCGCATTGAACCTTTAAACAGTTCAAGGTGCGAACGCATTATCTTGTTTGTTTCCAAGAAGCGTGCACAAACAAACAAACGCCACTTTCCGCAACAACATAATAACATAGTCCCCTCTCACCGCATTGAACCTTTAAACAGTTCAAGGTGCGAACGCATTATCTTGTTTGTTTCCAAGAAGCGTGCACAAACAAACAAACGCCACTTTCCGCAACAACATAATAACAGCCGGACAATAATCAAAATTCCTAGTTAAAATATTCTAAGTTCAAGTAGGAAGACACAGGACAAGACAACATCTTGCAGGCTGTCGCAAACACAAATGAAGCTTCAGCTTTTTCCTGTTTCTTTCAGCTGGTTTAACATTCGATTAAAAAAATCGGCAATACAGGCAGATAGAAAGTAAGGAGAATGTCATACGGTTTGCGGGAAATGTGCACTTAGAATAGATAAATAATGCAATTTAGTGGATGAAAAATAAAAAGGTGATAAGAAGAGAATGAGCGTGTTTCGATGTTGAAAAAGGTCCTGGTCTGCGAAATCCGACGTTGCCGTCAAAATAATCACAGCCTTCGATTGCTTGCATGTAGTTGCATTGTCCGTTTCTGAGGGCTCATAACATGCAAAGTTGAATGAAAAATGGCCCGGCTGTCCTTGTCCCATCGCATGGACTCAATCCTTTAAATCTAAACCATTATTACACACTTACTTGACACAGGAGATTTTCAAGAAAAATGAAAAATGAAGATGGAGACATTCGAGACCTGAGAAACTTTTCTCAAGTGGTGCATCATCCACATCCCCATTCACCCACAGCTGTGACGGCATTTCTCCACCAAAGTTATCTAATGTGGCATGAAAATCCATTCTGAAAATAGTGAGGTGGAAAAAGGTCCAATCATTTACGTTTAGTTTGCTCATTTTTGGTAGCAACAGGTGCTAATCGGTTTACTGATAGGTTAAAGGCCTCCACATTTCACCGCGATTATTTTATTCTATCAAGGCTACGCTTTGCTGCAAGTTGCAACATAACGATTTGTGTATTTTGATAAACTGGAATTGAAATCGTTTCGCTCCCTTCTCGACTTTTATTTTTTCCTGGAATTGATTTCAATATTTGTTCAGGACTTCAGATAAAAATCCTGTGAGGAAAATTGGGGCGAAGTGAATTTAATTCAGAAATACCTACACACAACAATCCAAAGCAAATTCAACACTGTTAAAGTGGATCGTTAACTTCGGTAGGAAAATAAATGGCGATGATTCCTATTATTTATCTGCATTGTTAATCTTGAAGAGGTGAGTTATTTCACATTCGCGTCTTTTTCTTGTCCGTAAAGGAGTAGCGGTTTACCACGGCAGAATCTCGTAAATAACGAAGAGCGTGCGGAGCTCATGCCAATGGCAGTGAGTGAAGAAGCCCCGGTGCGGGTGCGACATGTGTTCAATTGAGTTGGTGGGGAGGTGGATGTGGATGAGTGGCGAAAAAAATCTTAAAACAAAACAGGTCTTACCCTCTTTTATAATAAACTGTCTGATCTATAATTTGCTGAGGCTCTTTTACCAGTTTCTAATTTGCTGGACCTCGGTCTTATTGTAAAGCAAAAAACCTGCAAGAATTTTTTTCTCAATTTTTTTACTTTCTTGCGTCGGTTAGCAAATAAAATTGATAAGTAAGCAGACTTGACACGAGAAAATGATAAAACGTACTATTTGTGAAATATTTTATGAGTTTTATCATTTTATTTCTTCACTATTAAAAAAAAACTCGGCGAACGTTTTATTATTATTTATTACTGTAAAAGTAAAGTGTTTTCTTAGCATGTTCCTTGAGTGGAGTTAAATTAATCTAAAAATCAGTTTTTTTCTGATGATGACGCAGGTTGACACACGAAAAGTGTTTTCCATAAGTAGGGAAGCGTAAGTAAAGTAAACACATTTTTTCTTAGGGACTTTTTATTTCACAAAATGGATTACTTACTACTACTACTGTGTATGTACTGGATTACGGGAAAACATGAGTTTCCCACAGAAATGTTTTTTTCATCCCACTGTGGCCATACTTCAGAATAAAATGCGTTATCAAGTGAAAACAAGAATCAGGAGGAGCCTTCCGCGTCTCCTGTGTCTCCTCATGTATGTACACAAGAAGTTAGGTTTTGCTACCGAAAAGTGTGTGTACATGTATGTAGGTACATTCTATTAGAATATAATTGCTTTTACATGACTTCCACGACTTTACATGGTGCATGAATGCAAAATATGATGATTGTTGTGTAAATGTGATCATAATGAATGTAATATTCAGCAGTGAACAACAGTTGATAGATGAGAGTAGTAAATGTATGGTAATAGTCACTTTACTAAACAGTAGTAGTACAGAGGGAAAAGGAAGAAAATTTGAAACGCATAAGAAGATTCATCTCCTCATTCCTCTTCCTCTTTGCTCACATCCAATATCCACAAACCACAGGGGAACGGTATTATGAAATCTATCAAGTTGAATTGTGAGTCTAAATGTCTCCTTCAGGCAGGAATATTTATGACCGTATTTAATTGCATCTTCCTCACAGAGAGCCTGCCATATATTTCATTTTTTTGGATGTATATTAAATATGCCTGCGCCTTTTCCCTTTATTTAAAAGACATCAAAATGTTGAAGAAGTGTGCATTTTTATTTTTGGAACTTCACCATTCACTTTGCTTTTTCCTCTAAATAACAACTACTTATTACTACCACTTGCATTTTATTTCACTCATTGCTAAAATTATTTAAAGTGCGCAGTTAACTGTTTTTTTTTTGTCAGTGGAGAAAATCTAACTTGGTTCTGATTTGACTTGACGATATGATATCTGGTACTTTACAAAGCAATTTATGAACCTCTGATAACCTATTGTCGAGGGCGAAAAAAATGTTATATGCAGCAAGGAAACAAGGGCTTAACTAAAAATGGAATCTTTTTAAGGCAATAATAATTCATCTTCGTGGGTAATTTGAAGAAAAAAAGAATTACGGACGAGTATAGTAGAATGATTGATTATGCATGGTCGTTTATTCCATGTCGTTGTTATTTTCTATTTACATGGAGAGCTTCGCTACTAAATAAAAAGTAGACTGGAAAATGTTAAACAAAGGAAGGAAAAGCAAGTTAAGTGTAAAAAAGTACGAACCACCACAATACTATTTAAGTATTTAAAGTAGATATTTAGGTATTTACTGATTTCGTTGAAACCCTCAAGAATCAAGTGAAGCACTAGAAATTTATGACCAGTTCGAGGATAATTAGGATACGATGCACTTGGGTAATGCTAAGTTAATTGTTTTAATGACTGCTTACGATTTACAAGTGGAATTTTCTCAACTGCTAAAAGAAAGTTGGATTAAACAGATTACTGTAATTAAAAGACGAGTTTTGTGTGCGCACAGAATGAATAAGGAGGTCAAGCTTTGCTTTGCTTCGGTCACTGTGTGCATGAAAACGAAGAGTTGAGTTTGAGTAAAGTTATTAAAATAATTTGCATGCATTTATCACAATCTCATGAAAAGGTTTACTTTTGACCAGGATAATTAACGTTTGTTGATTTAAAATGACGAAATATTTCAAAGCAACGTCAAACAAATGAATGCGGTCAGATTGATGAAAATTGAATGAATTATATTTTATTATTAATTTGTGGATAGCTTATTTTATTGAAAAAGGAAGCGAAAGTTTGTCTTTCAGTTTTCTGCACCCATCAAAGTGAAAAGAGGAATTTCCTAGTTTACTTGGGACAAGTGGAAATTGAAACTGTTTTCGGGCCACTCGAGTGTAAACACGTACACGTACATAACTACATATAATACACGTGATGGGAAAATTATGAAAAGAAAGAAAAGTGGCAGATTCCACGATGCACATTCACATTAGTATTGGGCATGTTTCCTCCTTCCAAATTGTTTCAATCCAGCAAGAAAAGAAACGTTATTCGATGGAGGGAGCGACTTTTCCCTGTTTTTATTAGATGCCCGAATATGTGACTAGCGAGATGGATGGGTGTATTATTATAAAATAAAGTTTATACATTACATTACATCTCCATACTTAAAGTCGAGTTGTTCTCTTCTCTAAATGTTTGAGCTCTTTGTTACTCCATGTGTGCCCTGATGTCTTAGAAAGTTAAGAAAATTGAAGGTTGAGTGAGATTCTGGAGAGATTGTATTTACATACATACATACACGGTTGTATTCTACTTTAGAAAAAATACTTTTTTATCGAGAATGATGATCGCTATTTTTGTGTACACAATATACATCATCAACCTATCATACTTTATTGTGAAGAGAAAAGAAAGGAAAAAGGTAAAGTTGAGTTTGAGTTTGACTTGGCTTTGGCTTTGCTCTGGCTTTCGATTTATGTATAATGCGCAATAAATACACGTCCTGGTTTTCTTTCAGATATTGGTATTGGCACAGGTTTCCTTCGTATTCCTTTTGCTTCGATCTCCTGACACTTAAGGAAAAACACCCTTTCCTTCCCCTTATTATGACCATGTACCAAAAGTATCTACCAGCAGCACGAGAAATCAGAAGTGAATCTGAACCTTGCTATGAATCAAGCAACTTTTTACATAAACTATCATTATATTATGCTAGACGTTTTTCTCTTTTCTATAAACAATATTGTTTTGTGATCATACAAAGTATTTAGTATGGTACTGTGTGTGATCAGAGTGAATTTACGTTGCATCTTTTTACTGAGTGAGTGAGTGAACGAGAGATCTCATAAATTTTCCATGTGATCGAAAAATTTATAACAAATCTTGGCTTTCCTATTGAATTACAAAGTTCCAGTCGAAAGTGATTTATGCTTCATGAGTGCAGGCAGAGGCAGAGGAATAATCAGTGGAGGAAAGAGGGATGTAAAAATTCTCTACTCAACTGACATCATTGTGCAATGAAATGAAATGAAATACACTCTGCTGGCTGGTTTGGCCACACCACTACATTATTACATTGTATTCTACTTTGTACTTTTACTCATTTTAATAAGTGTACCACCACCACCTCAGCACACCGCATATTTCCCTGCTATCATTGTCAAGAATTTCGAAGCTACTGACTCAACTTTTATGCATATTTCGGTATCACATTGATGCATATGAACAAAGTTCAACGGATCATGAATCATAGTGGATGTGATGTGGAGTGGATGTGACCCCAAGTCAAGTCACAGGGAAAAAAAGTTTCAAAATGTTTTGTTACGCCACTAACCAACCAACGTCATTCCTCCTAGCTTCAGTAATTGTAGAATTAGATAACTATTTCTGAGTACACAACAGACAACAACCAAACCTCTTTGTCATTGTCACCCAAGCTTTTTTCTAATAAATTGCCTTCCTACTACATTCAATAATTTTTTTTCCTCTCCACTTTTCATTTTTCGCTCCGAGTTAATTTTTCGAGAGGTAAAAAATTAACTAATGTAAACTAAAATAAGAAATCACTCGGTTGTTGTTCTTGCTCCTGCCTCTTGAACAGTTTTGTCTTCATTTTATTCTCTGATAAAAAACGCTCGTACTCTTATTGTATCGTATTTCAATTTTGGAAGAGTGAATCAAGCAAAATACGTATAATATGTTTGTGAGTTACTCGAGTTCAAAAAACCACACGGGTTTAATTGATTATATTAGATTATGTATAATGTAGCATAACGTATGTACCACAGAAAGGAGTTCGAGTTGTTTTAACTTGATTGTTTTTTTTTCGTTTCTCTTTCTCTTTTATTCATGAATGAAAAAAACAATAGGTTGAAGCTTGCACTGTAATAATATAATGGACATTATATTCTTTTCAAGATAACCACTTCTTAGAGCCAGACCAATGTTTTTAGTTTTTCTTCTTCCCGTATTTATTTTTTATACTGACTCTAATACTATCTTTCTCCGTATCGCCATCAGCCACTGTTATTATTGAATAACAATAAGGAAATGGGAGTTAATTTATTAATAATACTTAGTTAGTTACTTACTTAGTTTACCATTTCTCTTTCCATGATTGCTCACACACTCACACTGACTGACTGACTGATACTATTTTCTACGCTCTCTAGAACTCTGCCCAGTTCTCATTCTAAATGCATTTTTTAATAATGGTAATTCACCTTTTTTCTAATCAATTTCAATCGCCTTTTTCTCAAACTTCCACCAGACCAGTGCTATAGTGGAAAATGAGAGTGGAATAGAATTATTGCGACATTAATTTTTTATACGGTAAAAGTTTCCAAAAAGGGGAAAAAGAGAAGATCTCGTGTTTTTACGTGTAGTCTGCCTGTACACAGGTAGCAGCTCTCTTATTAAAAACGGGGGAACGAGACGAGAGAGTTGATTATGATATGATTATATTAGCTATACATTATACACATCCCTAATTCTAAATTTATTATACTCTGCTCATCAACATAATCATAAAGTATACATGTGGTAGAGAAGAGAAGAAAACAAAAATAATACGTATGTACCTATTGTTGACGTTGCGTTTGTTTTTTACCTAACTCCTCGAAGGCCACAAATTCAACTTATTTTCACTCGAGCTTCGGCTTGGGTTATCACGTCACACTCTTCTCAGGTAGATAGTATATAGCAGCCTTTTGCTTTTTGTAACAATTTTCACGAAGTAACAAGCAAAGGGGACCCCGTTTCTCTGTATGAATGAGAAAGTCACAAAGAAACGGAACTTTACTCACTTTATAAGATGCACCACTACCAACTAACTACCACCTTCCAAGATCGCGAAAAACTACAGAATTTTTCATGGAAAATGTGCACACATACGATATTTATCTTTAAAAAAATATTTGTTTATATTTAGTTTGGGATTGTGAAGAGAGTGAAAAAGCCATTACATAAATGCATGTGTTGTTAAGCCATTATTAAAATAGGGCTTAATTAAAATAGAGTGTGTAGGCTTCGTCCTCTCTGCTCTCACAATTTTTTCTCTTCTGCTGGCCGTGTTATTTTTTTCCTGTGTGCGTTGCTGTTCATGCTGATGATGCTGGTGTTGTGGTTGTTTTGTTGGAATGGAACATTATTTCAACATCATACGTATCATCATCATAATAATAATGCGCATATATCAAAGAGACGATATATTTTCGAGGACAAAAAAAATGTTACATTTTCTTCATATACTCTAACGAAACTAATATAAGAAATGGTGTAAAAATTTCCAACATTTTTTCTCTCTCTCCAATGAAATGAAATGAACGAGCCTTGCCTTTGCCTTATAAAGAATGAGACACTTCTGCCAGTTTAAGCTACAACACAACTTATGAGCGAGTTTCCTTGTATTTAGTCACCGACTCTTTTTTTTTTTTCCTCTTTTTTCTTCTCCTGTCGTATTTTTTTTGTACCCACGTTCTGTACTTTTGTATGAGTTGGGAGAGTAAAACTAAAACATTAAGCTTGTAAAGTAGTCTTCCCTCTGTGTGTTTTCCACTAATTTCCTGGCAGTTAGAACACAATTTACTATTACATTTTTGTAAATGATGGCTTCACGAGATGGATTTATTACTGTGGCTGGCTACTCTCTGCACTACTATTTACTACACTTTCTGATGAATGCTGTTACGGTTATTACACGAACGAGCATTTAGAATTAGAAATAAAGTTTACACTTAATGAAAATTCATGTTTCTATCGGGCGGATACCTACGGAATATTTATATTCCTAATAAACAATGTAGCGTGTCGTAGTTTGTAACGTAAGGTGCCGTTGCTTAAAAATTATTGGCTTCATTCAACTCAATGCACCGTTTTTGTCGTTTAAGTGGAATTAGAAAGTTGGAGGAGCTATTTAAAAAAAATGGTGCTTTACAAACATTTTCATCTCACTCCCAGTTTGATTCAATAAACACAATAGTAGTTAAATCAAATTATAACACGTTCGATTATCAACGCCACATTTTCTGTTAAGAAAGGATTTTTTTGCTGATCTACAATATTTCGTGGAAAGGGGGGGGAGAAACTGATGTGTATGAGATGAGACTGGGACTGTGCCTATCACGATCACATTTTATCTCCGCGGAGGACGCGATGAATGTTTATCTAGCAATTGTTACTTGTCGTCTCGCTCCCATTCATCATTTCAGTTCTTTATTCAGCCATCAGTAAAAACGTAAGATAAGAATTGCTCCTATTTATGATGAATAATATAATATAATTCCTTTGAATCTGCATTTTCCGTTTTTTGTTGCAAAAAAATAAGGTACCTTAGTTAGAACTTGGACAATTTTTTAAAAAAAGATGTGGCTGTGGCACACACACATCACATCAAAAAATAATACAGCGGGTATCATAGTCATATGAGAGTGACATATCAAATTATACAGACACTTGGAAAAAGGGAGCAGAAGGAAAAAGTTGTGAAGAAAAGAGGAGGCAGGACCATATGAAAAAGCAATGAATTGTGAGAAAGTGGAATGATTCGTTCGAAACATTATCATGTAATAAAAAATCATGTGAGATGTAGTCAGTTTCTCTTCTTTTACCACTTGTTCTTTTCTCTTCGAGCTTTTCCATTTCTTTCTTTTCTTAAGGAAATCTCTGCAAAACCATATATTGCAATCATTTTCTAGCACATACCTACACCTATCGTCTTTTTCTTCTTCGTGGGATGATGTGGTGATGGTGATGATGACGACGATGACGATGATGGTAGTTGGAGAAAGGAGGAAAATACAGGTCTAGCTAACAGTTTTCTATAACTGTGCACAAAAGAGCAATATCAGAGAAAAATGCCACTGTGCTGCTGTTTGGTGGTGCAAGTTATGGAATGAGATGGTGCTGTATAGCAACAGTTCTGCTGCTGCTGTACTACAGGATACGAGTTGAGTGGTAATAGTATATTGTAGTGAGTGAAGAAAAAAGCAGTTGTAAAAAAGATTTTTTTCTCAGCTCAGCTCGGAAAAAATATGAATTTATCAGTACGGAAAAATGGAATTTTATCAACATAAATTTTCTTTTTTCCTTGGCTTTTATTGCTCATTTTAATGGAAAGCATATTTCACTCCTGTCAGGAGAACTTCCTTCTCTGAGTGTTTTCTTTTTATGCATAGATGAAACTGTCGTCGTCCTCCTCAGCATCAGCACTACTACTACTACGTACTCCTCTTCGTCTCCTTTTCCTTCTTCTTTACTCATCTCAACACTCACACTCAACCCTCTCCCAGATAGAAAATGAATGAATGTACCTTAGTAAATACATACATACACCCGGATTTTCTTTTTTATCTAACTCTACCTCAACTCAGCAGCACACATAAAGAAAAGAGCGAGTTTCTTTTTCTCCCAGCTCCAGAAAGAAGAGAGATAGATACATATTCTCTTCTTTGTCGGCTCGGTTCTCTATTTTTTCTCCCTTTCTTTATAAGTAAAAGCGAGACACGGGACAATCTGACGGATATCTACATAAACTTTGCATATTGTGCTAGGTAGGCAGATGTAATAATATCACATCACATCACACACCCTTACCTGCCTCCATGTCTCTTTTCTTCTGATGACGATGACAATGATGATGATGGGGTTAGTACGTTACACAACACGTATGTAGTACACCTTTTTATTCCATGTTCTCTGATTATAGAAATTCTTGTGTAGTATTTACATTGGCATTGGCCACCTATCATTTCTTATCACATGTCGTGTGCATATACATATGTTAACTTGCATGTGAGATTTTCCAGAGTGAAAGAACTTGTTGTATTACACTTGATATTTTTCTACGTTATGTAGGTAATAGTAGCTACATACATCGGTCGAGTCTCTTTGTCGCTCATCTCATCCTTCTAAAAAAGTGGGGAATGGAGAAGGTGCTGTGTGTGTAATGTAAAATGTATTACTTATATAAATTCTGTCCGCTTTCTCTCTCTTAGAGACTTCTCTTTCTACTACTAGGTAAAATCGGAAATGGATGGAATTGGATGAAATGAAAGAAAATGAATTGAATTGGGAATCCTACCAAGAATAATACAAAAGCTACATTACCTTCTTTGCCGGAGATAGATGGAGATGGATGAATAGATAAATATGTGAATGAGGAAATAACGAATGTTATGTTTATTCCATCTTATGTAACATTGTATCTTGCATTTTCTAAAGTCTCAAACAGGATCCTGTTGTTAGTTTCTATATACTGATGCTGATGCTGCTGAATCTCCTTCCTTTCATATATTATTATTAGTTCTTTCCTTTCCCCGTAATTTTTTCTCTTTCTCTTATTGAATTTTATGCTTAATGTTGTTATGTTATGTATGACTCGATCTCGAGTTTGGAGTTTTTAGTTCAGAGGAGAATGAAACATTATCTTATATCTTGGCTGTCATGAATGTATTCTGTATGCAAAACAGCAAGACAGAATACAAATATAAAGTAAAACAGTGAATAAACGACGATTGTTATATTTCAAGTTTAGGCAGACGTACCTACTTTCCTACCTGGAAATTGAAAATATCAATGAATTGATGGTAGATAGATAGGTATTATACACACACACACACATCCATTTTCTCCTGATTTGACATTCTTCTCCAGAAAGATTTACAAGAAAGCTTTTTAAACAGATAGATCATCCATGAAAAAAGAGAGAGAAATTCTCTCACTCTCAGACTCAGAATCATTTCATTTTTCTACCAGTTGTTTGATTTTCTCCCCTGCATTTGCATGTATTTTTTACTTTTATGCATTTATGGAAGAGTATTTTATAAAAATCTATTCAGACTCGCGAATACTTTTTATTATACACACAGACACATCACCGTTACAGTCGAATGTCGATTGGATTGAGTGAAAGGGAAGCGAAAGGAGAAATGTGTGTTTTGTGAATGCGTGAGAAACTTGGTTTGCTAGCACAGGCAACTATGTATGTGTTTAACCCTTTACATTTATGATTTTTATGGTAATGGTAAAATTATGGTTTATCGCCAGTGAACGCCACTTGGCAATATTAATAATAATAATAACAACGTAACGTAAAACTGCAGCAGTTTCTCTAGCTAGTTTTATACAATAGCGCAATATAAAATATTCCTATCCTCGGTCGGATACATAAGTACCTCGTTGTATAAAATATGAGAAAAATTGTGATTGTCATCTTCTTTCCGTATTTTATTTGCTCACTCTTATTGTTGGAGCAGCAGCAGTTAGAGCATGATGATCTTTTGCTCTCCCCATCGCATGCTGTCTCTGTGTAGAAGGTACACATTTCCATTACCAGGATCATCCCTTGTGTGCGATGTATCTAACGCACTCATGTGTGTTTCGAACACATCCATATTCCATCATATTGCCTTATTATTGATTCCATTCCCGACTATGTAGATGTGATGTGATGTAATTTTTTATAGAAATAATACGAAACCTCTGTCTCAATGTGAATAGGTGCTAAGAGTTTAGAGAATGGAAGGGAAGCTTTTGCTTCCTTTCTGAATAAATTCACAATTTTTATTCTTTAAAAAATACAAATGGGTAACACATCAGTACAACTCCCATTGCAAATTGACTTTTGACCTTTTCACAGACATCGTGACATATACTATGGTTTGTGGATGACTTTATTATGTTTCAGATTGAAACATTAATTTTGCAATTTAAGACCTGGCGTGGGGATCCTCATGTATAAAAATTTAAGTATAGGTAATTCCTGTATTCTGCAGAGTGCTACAAACCATATAATTACTTGAATCCACGCCACGTGAAAAACATTCTCCGTTGTAAATTCTGAATGGGATCGAAAGGTTATGTTATTTTTTTTAAGTTGAGCTTTTATCTTTGTTTACCAATACCAACGTCTTTTTGGTGACAAGAAATGACGATAATAATAAAAATAATAATTGCTTTCAAGCCTGCTTATAAGTATGTTTGGAATACAATTTCATTTGTATTTACCACAACATCACTCATGAAAATACAAAGTCGGTTAGAAATGAAATAAGCAAACTGGCTAGTAAATACTAATTGCAATTCACGTTGAACTGAATGCAGAAAATTGTTCATTGTTTGTGTGCACCCCACACATCCAGTGATGTGATAATGATGCGACCGACCACCTGTTTCGAACTTTCGTGTGCCTCTTGCGTCTTGCCTTTTACCTACTGTATCGAATGGAAGAAAATGTTCATTTTCGTATACGCAAAACTAATGTGGTGTGGTGTGCATTATTTGCACCTGTTGTTGTTGTTTGTTGCTACTGCTCGTTCCTAGTTTGTTGTGTTAGATGCTCCAAAAGGAGACTTTCAGTTGATCCTCTTTAAATTCGTCGAAAGTGACTCTAATCGAAAATGTAATAAAAGAGAAGCACAACGGCAGCCGATACTTGGTTAAATGAAAGTTTGGTTTTAGCCTGTGCCCAAAATGTTTATTTTTATTGACCGAGGAAAAAATATTCCCCAAAGATCACATCACATAATAATAAAGCTAAATGATAAGATAATGATGATAATCGTTGGTACTGTGTGGAACGGCGATTCTAACGTCTAAAACGAAACGAAGAGCGCATATGGCGATTTGATAGTGACAGACTTTCAACATAAAGTACATACGTAGTATTCACCCTTACTCAACTCCACTCCCTCAGAAAGTCGTTGCTTTGCTACTTACTTGATCCCCTGCGTCTCACATGAGAATGTGCTTCTGTTGTTACTCACCTGTTGTACCTCTGCTCTTTCTTCCTCCTGCCTACACCATCCCTTCTTCATTCTACACACACAATGTTAGATAGATACGTATTTATTTGTCGTGTCGTACTTATGTAGCTCCGTTCTGTTTTATGAAGGTTTTTTACCTTCAGTGGCTTGTGCTTGTTTCTCTTGATTATTCTCGGCAAGATTCATGTGGCTCCTTGCGCTATAATTAATCTCTGCTTGCTTTCATGAAAGTGGTCAACAAAGGGTTCGGGAATAAAATGTCCCTTGCTCACGTTCAACATTACGTGAAAAAATAAGATTGGGCAAGACAGAGCTAGCAACAGGCAAGATGTCGGTTTTTTGTTGATGTAACATCGAATTGCACTATCGTAGCGCATCATCGCATCAGAATGAAACCTCGTGCCCCAGTCCAAGAACCAGCTCACTCTTTCAAGCTTTTCCTTTTATAGACAGACAGGAGGAAAAAGTTGCCGTAAAGAAACCGCTTGTTCTGAAGGGCACGAGCCTTGTTACGAAGGGGTCAGGTTTTTTCTTGCTTAGGTGAAGTGAAGAGATTCACATGAGTCAGAGTGAGCGTCATGTGCATGAGTATTAAGGCCTATGTACATTTTTGTGATCAGTCTAGTTTGTAATAAAATACATGAAAGAAAAGAAGCAATAAGATGTGCCGCCGGCAACACATGGCGCCTTCCAGACCGGGGGGTGTGGAACACAGAAGAGCCGATCGTCTCTTTGAGAGAAGTAAGGAAGGAAAGAAAAGTGTTTTTCGTTTTTCCTCTTTGAATCCTTTCGATCCAGAATCTATGCGGTTGTTAAGATAGCTCACACACACACACGTTCAATTTCATCAATGCATTCCCACTTATTTAACATTGTTTTCAAAGGACTCGTTCCATCGTTTTATTTTATTTCGATCGTTCATCTTCCCAAAAACCTCAACCCTTATTCAGCTTACACACACATCATTTCACAAGGTGAGGAGTTGACGTGCATCGCTATTGTCTTTAACTCACTATTAAATACAAAGAAGACTCTCTTCTTCCTTCTTGAAAGGGGGACCACGGAAGAAATTTTCACTTACTGGAACACTGTACACTGTCTGTCTTGTTCGATTTCACTTGTCCAGTTAATGATAGAGAGCTTAATACAATAGAATGGAACTCAATCACAATTTTTTTCATTTCGCTTGCTTTGCGTGAGATTAGTGGAAGTGGAAGAAGACATTGAAGATAATGTTGCGCACTGTAGTTTTGTTAAAAGGCAGCAACATTTTTTCCAGCTTGATTTTTTCTTTCCAGTACATACAACAAAAAGGTGTCTATTGAGTCCCGGCTTAAATATAAACCCTTCCTATTTTCAGTACTTCTTGTATGTATCTTCTTTCATTTCTTCCCCGAGGACATAAAAAAGCTTAGTATTGGCTTGTGCTTTGTGTTGTGGTGTGCAAGTGTGTACAGATGCGTCGTGGTGCTGGAGGGCAATGGCAAAAACATTGTAGGAAAAATCCACTCTTTTCTTGTCTTCTTCAGCATCTTCTTGTGTTTCGCCCTTCAAGGCAGAAACTGAAGACACACATGTTGCACTTTTGAACCTTTCTGAGTTTCAAGATGACGATGATGATGTAGGGAAGGGATGATACCAGCACTTTTTTTCGGTAGATACTCATTTATGTTATGTATGTATCTGTATATGTACAAAGGACACTGGTCAAGTGGATTTTCTCAGCAGAGAGTGAAAAGACTGAAACTTTGTTGTGGTCCTGTGGTCTCCATAATAATATTATTGCTTAGGAATATCATGAGCAGGGTCTCAAGTCAGAAGAAAGAAGCGATCAGAAAAAAGCGCAACATTTGGTAGTATCTCATCAACATCGTCATCTTTTTTCACAAGTGAACTGTTGCTCTCTTTTTTCTTTATGTCCAGTCAAGTCAAGTCAAAAAGTGAGCTTGCAGCCACATTATCAGCAACTGTCTCTTTCTTTTCTTATTATTTAACTTGATGCAGTTTGCGATGGTCGTTTCATTCCTCACTTTTCCTTCAAGTTTCCAACAACAAAAGTAGAGAAATCCACGTCTTGTTGATTTCAAATTCAAGCACAAAAATTTGACAGCATCTGCCTGCAAAAAAAGTTCATCTTCTACTATGTAAAGCATTCATGAAAAACCCGAAAATCTTCTTTCAACGAACTTGGAAAATTCGTTGTTAATTCCGCCTGATTTATAAAGTGAGTCAAAGTGAAGTGGTTTTCCGTTTCTAATACGTTTCTTGAAAACCTTAAATTGTTTTTAAGATAATCAAAAAGAAAACTTTATCGTGTTTTATGGTTGTTCATTCTGTTCAAACAAAAAACAAAGAAAAGTGTTTTTCCTCTACATTCATTTGATTGTCGTGTGTGTGTGCGGTTAGTTTTAATGTGGTTCGAAATAATGACACAAAATTCTCTGCAGTTGTTCTGTGTGGATAAAATGGAACGTGCCAAGAAAATGTACACAAGACTCCGTCAGTAGTAGAGTGTGGCCGTTGATTGCTAAAAGGTAAGCAAAGGCAGGACAAAACAAACGCACGTTTTTCTTTCCTATAGTAAAAAATGCAATGCAAAGTGCAATCGAAAGTCGAATCATGAAAAGAAAGACGCGTCATCTCATGTAATACTATTTACTAGCAGGAAAACTGGTTCGTCTCTTATATACAATAAACCTTACGTTACAATAAAGCGTGGGTCAATAACTCCGCAATGTGTTTTTGTGAATGCCTGAGTATGTACATACGCACAAGGTTTTGCTGTACGTCTCTGTCTATTATAAACAAATTTTGCATCATCAAGTAAGTGGACACATCTTTGTTTAAGTGACGCCACGCCGGTTTCTTTATGATGAGATGAGTAATAGTAAATAATGCGCTTTTTATATAATAGCGAGATTATCAAAAGCCACTTTCTCAATGTATTAATCATAATCATGGGCATACTACATAACAAACACAATTGATGATGAAGTTGCGGTCAAATATATTACAGTACCTACGTGAGGTGCTTGTGCCACTAACCAACCAACCACTCAAAAGAACGTGTAGCCGTGTAGCATTTGGCAGGTGTGCGCTCTCTGAGCAACTTACCCTCTAAGCTCAAGCCAAAGCTGACTCACTTTTTATTTTTCAAAGTAGAAAAAGAAGTTCCAATCAAAGATTCGAAAATAGGTAAATTTACCTCATTGTAATTACGAGGTTAATTAATTAATATCACGATAATAAGTGTGTCTGCAATTATATCATGGCTAGCCTAAAGAGAAAATTAATCTGAAAAAAGTAATCTCGAGTTGATTAATACATCAAATAAATGTGCTTATGCTCACGATAAGATAATAGCGACAATAAAGCTTTTAGACGAAAAGAATTTTTATTAGAAAGAGAGAGCCAGGATTTAGAGAGGGATTAAGCTTAATTGTGTTTGATATATTTTAGTATGATTTGATTTGATCATTAGCGTAGAAAATTAGCTTCTTTTATTGCTGTCTAAAACCATCATGATTTGGTAATATAATGGGAAGGAAGGAAGAAATTTTAGTCTTTTATATTCATTCCAATTACCACATTTTCATTGCGGGGGGATTATTGGAGACAAAGCTGAAAATTAACTAACTGTTTACATTACATATCAAGTTGATGAGTTGAAACTAGAAGAATATCAACAATGAATTCCTCAAAGGATTATATAGTAAGATGAAGAAAAAGTTTCAAGCTCTTTTTTTTCTTCAGTCGACAAACAAAAATGTCTCACAAGTTTGTATGACAAATGCACACGACCAATTTATAAAAATATCTAGCTACTTTGATTTGGTACAAGTTTCAACTTGGTGGTATTTAGCTATGCAAGATGATAAGCTCATTCAGAGATTTGTCAAAGTGTATTAGGTATGAATCCATTTGAGCGTATTATGTGTGTACATTATCGTAATTTTGCAAATAATCAAAGAAAAACATGTGAAGCAGAACAACGTTTGAGAGTAAAAGTTTTTTGATATTTTTTCTGAGCGAGAGCATGACATAATATGAGAAAAATTATTTCACAAAGAGAATTATGCACAGCAATTAGCTTCGCAATATCACTCTGTTTGAGGTATTTTGCTTGATTTCAGCTCTTACGCAACTTGCACGTTAATTCAAGCAGACGAAAAGAGTCGTATTTGGATAGTCGGCTTCACTTGACAGGTCTAACTTGAAACAACAATCAGCAAAATAATAATAATTATAATTAAGTATTATTATTATCTCTCTATAATCATCATACTAGGAGCAAAAGTAGATGGCATTAACATTAGTTAAAAAGAGTTGACATAAAATTCAGCTAAAGTTTCCTATTTCATTCCACATCTTCATTCATTGTCAGCATTCAAGCACAAAACATAAAAATTTTCTTCCTTTTAATTTACTTTTTCTTCCTTACGGTAAATGCAAGTTCGAATACTGTGCATTACCTGCTTCTACTATGTACAATGTTAAAAGACGATTTTGTCAAATTGCCGCATTCTTGATTTTATAAATGTCGTATAATCTCAATGTAATAAAAAAGTAAAGCAAAAGAATGTAATGTAGAATAAGAGAAGTATGCAGATCGCACTTTGGATAATCAAAACTCAAAAGTAGCAAAATATTTTTTCTGAGGCAATAATACTAACTAAGTTGAGTAAAAAAAGTCCATTCAAATTCTCCTGCCATGCATCGTAATCATAATGTTTCTATATACATTATTATATCTACACTACACCACCAAAGTTTACTTTTCTTACCTGACTATTTTGTATAAAACAGTTTCCTTATCTAAGAATATACATATAACTTTATTCATTTTTAGAAGAGAAAAAAACTAATTTTTAACTTGGTATTATTCCTACTAACCAGCCATAATAATTTGACTGACTGACTGACTGACTATTCCTAGTTTAGTTAGTTGTTGGATGGTAATGGCTCATGAAAAAAAACTGGCCCATTTTGGAGTGAATGACATTAGAAATTATTCTTCTCTTTTGTGGACTTCCGTATTAATAGAAAACTTTCATGTTGTGTAGCCATGCATAAAATTAAAGCAGTTTTACCTTCTAACCATCCATCCAACAATTTTTTTTATCTTCTCACACAACTCATTCACTTTGTCTCAGTCCAATTTTCATCATCGTCATCATCATCATTATCAAAGAAGAGAGCTCTGGTTTATGGCTGATTATATCAGCTTTAGAAGCTAAAGCTATGTAACCAAGAATATTGCGAGGTGCAACAATCATGCTGTATAAAAACAAGAGAATTTTTCCCTTCTATTACAACTTGGATATTTGAAATGTCAGCGCCTGACCTGATATTAGGTTTGTGAATAGTCGCATATCTCACTTTGAATATTTTTAGATGAACAAATCGTTTTCCCGACTTATGTCAAACACAATTTTCTGTGGAAAACTCATCATCTCTTAATCAATGAATTGAAAGTAATAATCAAAGGAAAAACGGGAAAACAAAATGAATACTGCAACCGCCTAAACCAATAATAAGCTTGCTACAGAATTCCATTAGTTGGCCTCCGGGCTCTGGCGGTTCTGACTCCGCTTGTACCCCTTGAAATTTTTGGTGCTTAAGAAAATGCAGATGATTACAAATTACAATACACAATGCTATACAAATTCTCCTACATTCATTTCGGTTCGACATTGACATTGACAAAGTTGTGGTCCATCAAGTGTAAAAATGATTAATGATTTTCATCTCAGGTTTAATGTAGACACAAACTTAATTAGTAAGGAAAAGACGTTCCGTTCCGAGTGTTGGAAGGTCATTGGAAGTATTTAAAACGTATGAAAAGGAGGTAATCATAAAAAAATCCACATTGTTGGAACACATTCTTTCTACTGATAAAATGAATGATAACCATAAAGCGATATTTATTTATGATTATGATTACGATGAAAAATGTCTCGGGTTGAGATAGTATTGTCCAATCTTAAAATATTTGCTCTACCTGTCATTTATTTCAATTCAAAATAATAGTAGCAAGAGCAGGGTAAAGACTGTAATATTTTTGTATAAAAATGGAAGAATAAAAAACTCTTTTCTCTGCTGCACATCATATATAAAACTAATGCATAAAAATGCCCTTCGCCATACCTTATACAGCCCATGTATAGTTTATAGATAGAATATGTCCCTTTTGATTCAAAAGCAATAGAAATATTATAAAAGACGAGAGAAAAATGATTATTTCCAAAAAAAACTTTCCCTTTCATTTTTACGAGCCCTCGATTTTCTCTTTTGTGCCTTTTCTGATTGGGTCATTTTTTCATGTTCTTTTCCATTAGAGGTATACAAAAGAGAGAAAAAGAGTCTCTATCTCTGTATCTATCAGTCTTCTACTCCAGAAAAAAGCAAGGTGTAAGAAGCAAGTCGTTCATTCAGCGTTGAAACCGATATTTACCGGGATAATGGTATTTACCGGTTTTTACCACCAAAATGGTAAAGTGGAATGCCTCATAATCCAACAATGGAAATCGCCCAACTGGGAAATATTTCAACCCTGTCTTCTTTGCTTATGCACATATACTCACAAAAGTGATATGAGAACATTGAATACATTTTTTCCTTTCAATACTAAATATTTTTTTCCCTTTTACTTCACACATGTTATAATAATACGCAGTTTTATGCATATTTACTATTTACCTAAGTTGTAAACTTGTACGTTACATCACAAGACAAGGTACTAATGGTTCTTCTACTAACCAAACTAAAAAGTATTAGTAGAAGTTGATTGTGCAGTGAAAAAAAAGTGATGGGATTCTCGTTTTTTCAGCTCTTGAAAGGGGCAGCAGAAGAGTAAAATAAAATATTAAAGTAGATCTGTAATATGCAAAGCAACTAGCAAGTGCTTGTTATTATTATTATTATATTTATCTCCAGTTTAGGCAAGGCAGGAAAAAAAAAGAATTATTTGAGGAAAGCAACATAAAATGCATTGCGTTTGCACTATTAATATTCCCTGGAGAAGAAAGTGTATGAAGAATGTTTTTCATTATTATTAGAGATTGGGGAAGAACACTTTTTTCTCTCATGTCAGAGTCAGACTCTTTCCCTAAAAACACATTGCTACTGGTTTGCATTTGCATAAGGAGAAAGGAAAAGCAAGATTATTTTTATTATGACATGACATGACAATGAGTGCGAATGTGCTCTAGTAGAAGACTATACCATCACCGTAATAAACAACCTGTTCTGTTCCTTTGCTCGACGCGAAATTCACGACTGCCATAAAATAGGGAAAAGATAATCACGGTAATAGTAGTGCAGCAATATTAATAATAAGAAGAAGCCAACCACAGTGAAAATTTAGAAAGGATGAATTTGTTTGAATTTACATAATGCTTTGTCTGGAATCTGGAAGCTTTAAACTTTAAAGCACTGATTAAAATTCTGTTTTAGTCTGATTCACTGGACTTTGAAATGGTCCGAATGAGTATGACGAAACGCTGCGCTATTGATAATGGCCGCCACGGCATAAATTAAGTTGCCTTTGTTGTTTGTATTTATCGTGTGGATTTCCTAATTTTTTCTTGGTTACATATTTAATTGCACATTAAAATGTAGTGCTTGTGTAACTAATCAGTATGTCGCAATCTCAGTGGGGAAAAGTAAATATTCCTGTCATTTGTATTGGACTATGTAAGTGTATGTAACGAGAAATAAATATTAATAAGGAAAATCAATCGTGAGCAGTCAAAGTCAAGGGTTTTTCACCGAACAAAATAAAATAAATACAAGAATAGAATTGGTTCGTTAAGAGGATTGCGCTACGCAATCTACCTATGCGTTGTTACAATATCACCTTGAAAATAAGCACAAAACTCGTTATGTAGCAATAATCTGATTTCTCATTCATTTCATTCACTCACAACCCAATTTCATTCCCACATTTAAAAGAGATGTCATGTCACTCACTCAAAGTGATTTTGCATTGGCTTTTCTGATGAAAAAAAATATCTTGTCATTCGTTGAACCGAACCTTTCAAAATTTCCATTTTCAATATTGAAACTGTCACATAATTATTACCGCGTACAGTGTGTGACAAAGTGAGCAACTAAATGAGGAAATAAATCGAACTGAAAAATTGACTTTATATTTCACGGACTAATTTCAGCCAGATGTCAATGTTTTTCTGTGAAAACTTTTCACTTTGAATTTTTCACAATGCGATTTTAATACTAATAAAATTTTCATAAATAAACAATAAAAATCACTTATTGATACGGCATCGAAATGAATTGGTGTAACGGTAAAAGTTGACGTTCCCAATGAATTGAATGGTGTGCTTCCAATATTTTTGAATGATTATTTATGTACATACATGAACATGCCAAAGCGAACTTGAATATTTATGAGCTCCTGTCACAGAGTATCGGCATACCCCACCTTTTTCTTCACAAAAGCTCCTGCCTCTATTTTATTATGACTCGTTGTACTGTAATACAAAAAAGTTGTACAAGAGACGAAAGCACGTTTTTGGTGCGTAATACAATTTAATAGGCAGGTGGACAAAGTGCGAGCCTTAAGAGATTTTGAGAAAAAAAGACAGCACTAAGGAGAAAAGTCAGAGTCAGAGTGTAAGTGGTGACTAGGTATTGCCTGGTGTTTCTGTTTCTGTGGTGGTGGTTCGTTTCGCTAGAACCTCGAGTCGACTTGAAGCTCTACAACAAACAAAAATAATAACAGCAACAAATATAGCAATGAAGAAAGTCAAGTGAAACGAAGAAACCTAATTCTGCCAAAGGAGAGAAGAAAAAAACGTGAGCATTTATAAGAGTTAGAGCACTTAAAGGACTGTAATAAATCGTTCCAATGTGCATAGCTGTCAGAGTGTTCGTTAATTTTTTGATTTATTCCATGTCCTCCTTTAACCGTCAGCCTAATTTATTGGAGCAAAATAAATTTCTCCTGCAAATACTTCACTCATATCCATTAGAAAATATTACGGCATACATAATAAGTATTAAATGTAGAAAATATATGATTTTCAGTCACACAGGGGTATTGTGAGTGTACTGAGGGATACTACGTTGTGTTTAGTACACAGTCTAAAAAGAGATTTTCTTCGTGTTTTTTTTTCTTTCTCAAGTAACAAGTCTTGAGTCTGAAATTTTTTCTCTTTATGTACCATCATCATTACGTTAGGTAATGGTACTTACTGGGACGTCAAACAATTCAGCGTATAAATTCAACTAGCAATTAGCTTCGTGTTTAAGACTCTCAGCAAGGAAGGAACATGCGTCTTTCTACCTTGTAGTAAATAAAGTGAAATGCTAAAAATACACATAATTTATTTTCTGCTTCATTCACTGAACGAACAATGGAATGGAACTTACAAGTCAAATACAAATCAGTGTTTTTCTGTTATTTAATAACAGCCTTTTTTCATCTTTTCACTGGCACACACTAACTAACAAGCTTTTTTAATATTCAGGGTACAAACAAAGTATTTAATAATATTTTAATAATAGCGAATTCTTTGCAATAAGAAACAACCGATAGACAAGTAGGTACAGCAATAAGCAAACAAAATAGAAACTGTCGCTTCTAACGAAATAATTTTCATGACTGCTCTTTACCAAGAAGCAGTCAAGAGTTTTATTGGTTCGTTCCATGCAAATTAGAGCAAGAGAGAGAGGACGGATTAAATTGTATTAAATGTCCACGCGGCGAAACACAAGAAGAAAGAAACGACCTCCACTCTAACTATAAAATTGTGTAAATACTGAGAAAAAAAATTGTAATGTACTTTATTTGATTTGGTTTCAGGTGGCCTTATTACTTCCATTAAACAAGTCTGCTACAATCTATCTACTCGACTCGCTTTTTCTAGTGTAGTATTGTCAGAAATTTACATATTCCCTGCAAAGAAATTGAGAGAAGCCAACAATTTTTTTTGAGGAGTCCGGAGAAAAATAGAGAATTATCAGCGTTCAGTGCCTTATTTTTTGAACGTTCAAGTAAGTAAAGCACTGACTCAAGTCTTCCATTCATTTCATTCGTCCGACAAAAACAGCCAAAGTCATCGTCATCATCACACAAAGCAAAGGACCTCACATCGACAAAGAAGAAAAAGTGAAGACTATTTTGTTCATCATTTGGAAGAATCGGTAAATTACTTAATTTTCTACTAATTAAAAATTGTATGCCTACAAACAACGTAAACTAAGAAAAGAAACAACAATGAGAGAGACCAACAACCTGATTCCATTATATTTTTAAAAGCTTTAAATGAAAATGGTATTAACCATTCTCGTTCTTAATGACTCGGAGCAGTCATTACTGCAAACTGCTGATTAAATTTTTTTCTTCCTTCTCTAATTTTCGACGAAACTAAAAAAAAACATCTGAGAGAGTGTAATGCATTATTATTAAGAAAAAAAGTCATCGAAACTGAAAACCCCAGCTTAATAATACAAACGTGCAGTAGTGTATAGTATGATGATAGTAGTACATGATTTGATTTGATTGCAAGTCGCGGCATAGGCAAAAGCCAAAACAACGAAACTTCTTTGAATGAAGGAGAGAAAAAAATCTGTTCCATTTTGTATCTCCGTGTGTATTTCTATTATTATTGCATTGATGTTTGAATTCTTCTGTACAACAGTTCAAGTAGCCCAATTTTAATTTTCATTCTCTACAAAATACGCCGGGAAGGAAAAATAATTCCTTTGACTATATTAAGGCATTAGGATAAGTAAAAGAAGAATCCTTCAGGGCTTTTTTAGTACTTTTTTGTTTTTTCGTTGGTAATACATTTCTTTCTTTCAGAGACATTTTCTTGAACCCCGAAGTTTTTTTTTCCAAAGGAGCCGTGTTTGTTGAGTTGTGTGAGTGCAAGCAGGCACTGCATTGAAATGTAATATACCTACCTACAAAGGAAAAATCGCTTTAATACAGAGATGCAGATGTAAAAACTAATGTTAGTAAAAATGTAGTAATGTATGTAGAAAAATACAAAACTAATATTACGGAAGTTGAAGTTTTCAAGTGCCACCAGTGTTGACTGCCTACACACACAATGAGAATCTTGCGACGTTAAATATATCCGCGACGTTTCTATCTGTCTTTCACTTACTCACTCTGCAATTCCATTCTCTTCGTAATACAGCAACCAATTCTATCCATCCATACCGTCGTACTACTCAATTCTTTCAAAACATTTTTTAATATATTTTTTTTACTCCTGAACACATTATTCGGTCGTAGTGTAGTAGTAGTGTTGTTGTAAATAGTTGTTGTTGTGCTCTCAACAATAAACGTAAAAAATAATTGGATTTGAGATTGGAAGGGAAAATTAAGTTGTGATGCGTGACAAATGATGTTTAGTAAACGAGGAGTAGTAGCAAAAGCAAAGCAGTCCCGACGATGACGATCGCTCTTCTATTAATTCCGTTCCGTTCTTCTTAAAGGTTTTTATTTCTATTGCAATCGCACCATGTACCACCAGCACCGTTTGAGTTTCAGTTGAAGTCGTTGTGTCTCGCTCCTTTTCACTCTGCTTTCGTACTGTGTGGGGTAGGGACGTAATTTTTTTAAATAAATATAATTGCACTTCGGCTCTACTCCTTTTACATGCTAATATGATTTTTAAATCACTTCGAAATTTAAAAAAATCTTTTTTTTCCGCAACTTTACTTTTACCATGCTGAAAAACTTGGTATTGTTGTTACTGTAAGTTTTGAAAGAGGAAAAAAATCAAATCAAATCTTGTCAGAAGTAATCGAAGTGTTTGAGGAAATTATTTGGTTAAAGCGTCTTTTAAATGTCGGGAAAATCAAAGATGTGCACATGAGGATGAGCAACGGTTCATTTTAATAGGCAAAAGCGGAGAATGTCCATCTTTGTAGGTAATGTACATTGCCTGCTTTGGTTTTTGTTTAACGAATTTTGTTCGGCAGTCAGTTAAGAGTTAAGTCAGTGATTGCATCTTTCTGCCTAATTTGTCGTTGTTGATTTAGTAGATAAAGAAAATGTATGAAGAAGAGATTCATCATTTTGCCTCATCTCATCTTGCAACCAAACCAACCACCAACAATGATCATTCATTTACTCTGTTCCTTTTCTACCACCTTGATCGCAAGACGACAAAAGAAAATCACTGAAGACTCTTTCAGTTTAACTTACTGGATTTACTTGTGTTTAGTCACCTTAATTTGTATACTTGAAAAAGACTCGGCTCCTCTTGCACACATTACATTATGAAGACAGCAGACTTTTGTCTAATGAAACACTCAGATGGACAATATCATATCATTGCTTTTTAGTTGATGGTACAGCGTGATGTATTATAATACATTATGAAATGAAGGTTTAATCAAGAAAAACCTGGGCTTTAGCTCACTTCTTCTTGCAGACATGTTTTGTTCTGCCACTTCCATTTCCACCCTGAGCACTGAGCACACATCGAAACGAACAAGGTGGACGTGGACGATGATGCTAATAAGAAGAAATGCATGTATAAACGTACTTCGAAATATGAAACGGTGCAGCAGCCCAAGCTAAAGCTGAAGCAAGACTACCCCAAAAGCATTGCAGAGCGACATTAGTTACAAAGCATTAGTGAAGCTCTTGCTTCAAAATGTAGGTATGAAAATGCTTTGCTGCTGTGCTAGCACCACCACCACTACGAGCTGCAATGTTCGCTTGCTTTTTACATGAGAGAAGAGGGAGAGGTGTCGAAATAGATGTGGAGTTGGACCACTTCAATATTGGGCCAAGACTCCAGTCTGCAAGGGGTTCTCAGTCGTAGAGCATCTCTCTTGTTACAGCTTTCTCCAAACTTGTGTCAAGTCGCAAACTGAGCACAGGCCAAATTCTAAACCTTCTTGTTCCGTAAAGCCACACGCTACACGTGATTCTACTGAACTGAACAACGTCATTTCATCGTGTCGTCGGTATCAGCTTCATTCAACAAGCAAGCACAAGCTGCAGCAAGACCGCAGTTTCTGCCACAAAACAAAGTCGGCAAAAATAAAATCTCTTTTTTCTTGGTCAATGTCTTCACTGACTGATTGAAAACGCAACCTTGGAAGAGGAAAATCTTGAAGATAATTTTCTTTTCAAATATGTAATGGTATCGTCATCATCTTCATCATAAAAATATTTTCTTTCTCAGTATCATCATCATCAAGGAACAGAAACTTCTCGTCAGTTTGATTGAACCGAACTGAAATTGAATTATTGTGAACTGTTTTTGTGAAACTTTTTCTTCACTCGTTCCTTATTATTATTACGATTGAAGTAATAAGGAAAGTGACATAATACTTTTTTTGTGCACTGCATCTGCCCTTTCTCCTAGGAGTAAAATGATATTGTTATTGACAATCCCTAACTTTTTTCTTATTCACAGTGAAACGATTCTAGAACAGATTCTTTAATTATTATCCAATCCATAATAATAATAATAACTTTTTGTGCGCCATTCAAGAAGAAAAAGTAAAGACAAAGTTTGTATGGAAATCTGTGTGCGGTTGACATTTATACATCATTAGATTGGTATTGAGAGGAAAAGTTGGGACAAGCACATAAATGCCAAAAGCACACTACAACACAAACAATATTATGCGTATTACAGTTTTAGTAGGCATCTCAAATCAAATAAAATAAGAGATTTTTTCCTCAGAAAAACTTATGTACAATACCGTAGTTTTTGTGTCGTGTGTGCACTGTGTGTGATAAAGAAAAAGTACAGCAACAGCAGGATTTTTACTTGTTCCTTGAGAAAGAAAGCATAATAGCGGTATTTTGCAAAAAAAGAAACAAACAAACATCATCGGTCGGTAATGTTATATAAACAGGAGTTTTTTTAAAGGAGAGAACGTGAAAGGAAAGAATATCATCACATCCACATCACATAACATGAGAACTACTACAGAAAAGAAAGAAGGAACTTAAGTAAAGTAGCATAAGAGGAAATTTCTTTGGACAACTTGTTCAACTGCTTTTTTAAGGGAAAAATCTCACTGATTGAGTTGTAGGCTTTACAAACATAGCTACATTACATTACATATATTATCCAGCGTCCATACTCTTGCCAGGCACACACACGCGTCCTTTTATGTATACAAATATAAATACAAACTTTACTTTCTTCGAGAAGAACTTGTCAGAATATTTTTTGTGGTTTTCTCAAAATACTAGTTGAGTTGGGTGAGAGAGAAAGTAGGAAAAAAAATAAGAGCAAAAGATATATATTATTGAGTGGTGAGTGATACCTGTTTTTCTTCTAGAAGAAATCACACTTGAATGGAATAAGGAGAGAAAAAAAAGTTTTCTAAGTAACAAAGAGCAGAAAGCGTTTTGTCAAAGCGTGAAAAAAAAAGAAGAAAAAAGCATTCCTTCCTACCTGCTGCAACAGTCTTCTTCAACAGTCATTCACTCCCTGAATATAAAGATTTTTTTTTCGGAGAGGGAGGAAAAGGGGAAATAAAAAACTCATTCACGTACATATGTATGAACGTTACGTTATATAACGCAGTGAATCAGTCAGTGAGTACTGAGACAGTTACATACAAACACCCCATTTGACTAGTCAGCAGCAGCACTATTGTCATTGTATTCAAAATTTCACTTCCAATTGAGAAAGTGACGAAAATCAAGTAAAAAGTCGGTGACAAACAAGAAGACCGCGCCAAGACAGCGACGACAGTTGAGTTCAAGGAAGGGAAGGAAAGACGAGGACACTTTTCTTCCTCTTCTCTATAAACATATGCTTTACATACTCTAAAAAGACAGTTTTTATCTTCCATACTTTTTTAAACGTGTCAGCCTCCAGGAAGGAAGAAATCTACAGCAACTTAATATATTATTGGGAGGAAGCTATCCATTCTGACACATTTGCTCTGAGACTGGAGCAAGTGCTTCTATAATAATAAAAGAGATAATATCGTGAAAGCAGGAGAAAGAGAAGGAACAATTTTTCATGCTTGTATAATAAATAAAAAGAGTAGCTATCTAAAAATCAACGGAGAGAGGAAAAAAAGAACAAGTTACTGGGAGCAGTCTACATTCGACTCTGCTGGAACAGTCGACCTATTACAAGAATATCAAACAACAACTATTACAACAACCCACCATCACACATCACATCCACATCCCGAAAATACAACCAGTAGCAGGAAGGGAAACGAGGATTGAACAACTTAGAGAAGTCATGTTTTATGTATGTGGTCACTAATGCGTTTCTTTCTAAATCTCGTTGATATTCACTAGCTGATTTGATGAAATCCGATAAAAGTTATGGACTTTGGTTTAGCCAGGCTAAAGTAAGTAAGTAAGTAAAAGTAGCGCCAGCACCAATAATAGTTATAGGAACATATAAAATAGTATAAAGGCATCATCATCGTCATGATCACGATCATGAATGAGGTAAAGTAGAAAAAGCTGAGAGTTTTATAGTTCCTCTTTCACCTCACCTCTTTTCTACTTTTACCTCTCACGTAGTATTTACGGTGGTCATATTAAAACCTACTGCTTTTTACTACTGTGTTTTGTATGTAGAAAATCTACGTGCTCACTTTATCCAATAAGATAACAATAATAAAATGTGCATTAACCTTTGTAGTATTTTGCGTATTGTCATAAGGGGGAAAACTCTGCATAAGAAATAAACTCATGTCCCCCACTACGACCAGAGCCACGTTTCTGATGTCCTTTGGTCAATGTTTTGCTTTCTTATTAAATACTAGACAAGAGGACAAACACAGACGTACGAAAGATTGGAATAATCATCCTGTTCTAAATGCGATTGTATTTAGGGAGAAAAAGTTGAGTCTGTGTTTTGCTCGGTAGTTGCTACACACTCGATCGTCATCATCATCGACAGTCAATAATGTCTGTTTTCTTTTCGGGTCACAATCAGCATAATAAATATTGTTTTGTATTTAATGAGGCTAGAAAGTGCATAGGAAATGTGGCAAGTTTTTATGTTATGTAGTGTAGGCACGAGGCACACACACACGAACAAGGGAAAATTCATACGTATGTGTTTATAGTCGGTGAGGAGTCTGGAGCAAAAAGGGAAGCAAAAGCTACATATGTAGCAGGTTTTGACGAGAGGGTTGTGAAATATGAAAAATCAGCAGGATTTTCTTTACAACAGGCTGTATTCTGGTGTTTTGTGTGTGTTTAGTTTTGCAGGCAGAGATGAGGGGTTGAGTTGAGGCAAGGCATTTTCCATAGGTCACACACCACATCACATTTCCTACATTATTATTATTTGCCAAACTGGTATTGTGATATTTATCTGATTGAGTTGTTGTTGTTGATGTGAATGTGAATACAATATAATAATGCAATGGACGAACCTGACATATTCGTCAGTCAGTAAAAGTAAGCAATGCAATACATATACGTAACTCTTATATGTAAATATTGTATGATGAAATGGGATCATTTTCGTTGCTTGCATTGTCAAGATAAAAAAGTTGCTGAATTAAATATTTATATTACATTATTACACTTATAGATTTTGGGTGTTGTGTGTGCGATTGTGAATAACGCACACACGTTCGTTGATTCGTGTCGTGGTGATGATTTACTTTCGGTATTGTTAGCACATAGGTCGTAAGATAGCAAAGTAAGACTTAAATACTTTTTATTCAGGGGAAAAAGGTGAATGTTAGTTTGGTTTGGAAGCATTTTTTGTTTTATTTTGATTCGCGACTGAATGGAAAGTGGAAAGAAAATACTTGGGGAGATTTACATTTTCCATGTTTGCATATCAATGAGGATGTCCAGTTTTGTCAACTGGACAGAAGCGAATTGCCCACGATATTTTCCGCAGAAGTTTGCGTGTGCTTGCTGCATGTGCTATTATTATTTTGTGGAGCAGATGTGTAGCGGAACGTAACGTCCATGAATGTTGATCAGAAGAGCAGAGAGCATCGTGATCAAGTGCTGCTGCTTCATTCTGTTTTACATAAACAAAGGGCAGGGAAAAGGGGATGATGTGATGTGATGATGTTTGAATGCTCACCCGTCGTCACTATAAACTTTTTCTTCTGAGTTTTCCATTAGCTTCAGTCTTCATCATCATGCAGAATGTTTCTTTCGTTGTATAGGTAAACTTTTTTCCAAAGTCCGGCTATGTGGAATTCCGTTAGAGTCGTCCGTAGATCTTTTTATGCTTGGACAAACAGTAGAAAAAGAATAATAATAATCATCAGCATGAACATTAGAGAGGACAGGGAAATTCCTCGAAGAGAAAAACACAATCATGATAATAATGTGGCGATGTGATGGGAAAGCTGTGTGATGGGACGGGAGTTTTTTTCAGATTCGGAGCTCCTCTGCATCCCAAGTACTTTTGTATTATGCAAGGTAACATTTTTCTCCCGGTGTCCCTTTCCCTTGCTTTCTGCGTATGAAATCGAGTTCATTTATTTACTCATCGTTAACTACTGCATCATCGTTTCGTTGGTCATTCATCTCAGGATTTGATGATGTCGTTAAGGATTTCCTTTCCTTCCTCTCTCAAACATGTTCATTCATGTTGATGTCCATGTCCGTAGGACACGACTTGGGTAATCCCGAATATTTACTTTTGCCCTGCTCTCTTTTTTAAACACGGGCAAATTCTTTCATGTATTCTGGTGAAAAGGGAGAAAATAACGAAAGAAAAAAGAAAGGGTTTCATCTATGTATGTATAAGCATCTCATCGGGGAAGTTCTCAAGTCACCCCGTCCCCTTCGCTTCTTGCTGGTCTGCGTAGCAGAGGACAGATACAATGTGCATAAAAGATGCATGTGGAATAGTGGAGCTCAGCTCTGTCCCGTTTAGGTGAACTCGGTGCACTCTGAGAAATACTGGCAGGTTTTTATCCGCTCTTCGAATTAAAATGAAATTAAAATCTTACGAAACGGTACGAATAAAATATTTAAACGTCTTCAGAGATACACTGTTAGTTCATAGGTTCCAAAAAGGAAAACGTTACTTGCTAGAAAAAAGTTAAGCGGACGATATTAATGATGATGAGTAATACAACCTTTATCTAGGTCACATCAGAAGCAACTCAATTTGCACCTGTTTCCTTCTGAGCGAAACGCTGTGCTGCGATGGAGTTATTATTGGTTTTTAGCTGGCTGGTGGTGGTGTTGCAAAAAACGAATGAATAACCTACCTACGTAATAATAACAATGGAGCAACTCCTAGAGCAGTTTCCTTTCTTCATTCTAATACTCACTCTGATATCCCTGAAACTTTGCTCTTTTGTTTTTGACGCATCACCACTGACACTGCTGCAATGGCGCATTATTACTCTGAAATAAAACTGCTGCCTCCTACTACAAACTGAACACTGAGCACATCATTAAACGCATGAAGGGCTGATAAAATAAAATAAAAGCAAAAAAGTGACAGGGTTGACTAGCCAAATTGCAAAGAAAAAAGTCTTTTTTTTTAATAAAAAAGTAGTTTTTTTCATCCTCTTTTTCCTCACTCACTGCAAATGATGCGTAGAAAGAAAAAGAAGGCAAAAGTGTAACAAAATATTACAACAATACCACAACACTAAACTCGAAACTCCACCACGCCATTTTATTTTATAATAATCTCGTGGCAAGCACTTTTAACATTCACCCTTTGTAACAAAGCTCTTCCGCTTTTATACATGTGCCCCAAATCCACTTTGCCAGAAGGGGTATGTTTTTACTTTGCTACACGCTGACTCTGTACCTGCTCATATAACACACTACAGAGTTTCGCGTTTATGGATATTTTCGTGCTACAAATGTATCTTGAATTTTGATATCAATTTGATACCAGTCTTTAATAATAAACCGCTAAGTTTCACTACATTGTTAAAATAATATTTTTTATATTCAAGCGACAAATCAACTTTTTCAAAATTATAATAACAAAAAAACAACGACATCAATAAGGTAAGTAGTAGTACATAGCATAGTAAAATTACAAAATTACCTTTTAGTACTAGACCGCATTGATTTGATTGCTCTCATTTCATTCACTTGGGGACACTTTCAAAGAAAAAAGTGAAAGCCGTCACGTAATAATGAACTTAATGAACGGCATCGCTTTGACAAACAAAAAATTGCAAAATGCAAAAAGTTGTTGTACCATGTATTTATAAAGTGGCTGAATTTAACTATTCGATATGTTGTATTTTGTATAATTCGCAAGTTTTGATTAACTTTGCAAAGAGAAACACCGTCTTTTAATTTCCAACATGCAGTAAGTATCCAGAGGCAGTAAGCAAAGTAATAAAATAGTAGCTGCGTTGAATTGCAGTCAACTTGTTGGTCTTAAGTCTTACAATCTAACAAGAATGAGATTAGTAACTGAGAAGTGAGAACTTCTTGCAAGCAAGAGTCTCCTAATACTATTACATAAGATGAAAAGACTTTTTCTACTGCGACTTAACACTTTTATAAGATTATTGTAACACTTTACTTTTATAGTAAGACAAACAAAGCCACTGTAACGTAACGTAACTGCGGCTGCGACTAAACCAGGCTCAGGCTGTTTTCGTGTTGATGATGATGAGGTTGGCGTGAAAAGAAACAACCACAGGAATTCCAACAACGACAAGACCAACCTGTTACAGTTTTACTAACCGCAAAAGAGGGATTGCATTTCGTGGAAGTTTGTGTTTAGAAGTTACATAAAAAAGTCGCAGTAATAAATAGACTTGTGCGAGTCGTAAGTAGTAGATTATTTATTTATAAGATATATGACTTTTGTTCGACTTTCTTGTTAAATAAGGAATTTATTGGTTTATAGACTTTTGTAACGTAACGCTGCACTGACTCAGAGAGCATTTTTTATTATTGCAGAGACACATTATACACACATTAAATATATGAGCCAAGAAACTTGTGGTATTAATGGTAACATTTTCGGTGTGTGCATGCAGCTGTTGGGGAATGATGGATCTCCCCATTTTTCTCCATATATAAAAACCTTCTTATGCACAATTGTATTTAAATGTCTTGTTGACGATGCACTATTTTATATTTTACTGTCGGTTCGGTTGGTTATGCTGCAAGCGAGAAACAAGGAGAGATTTTTTTATTGGGTATTATTTTTTATTTAAAACCCTGGAATATAATTTTTGTTAATCCTGGTCGGAGAACCAGGACCCACAACCAGAATCAGACAGTGGCACACATACAGAAATGGAATGACATGATTAAGTAGAATTTCCAGATTGCTTTGTCTAGAAAAAGCAAAGGAGGTTCGCCCTTAAGGAAAATAAGGAAATGTAACAAGTCCGTGGGGAGACGTCGTAGAGAGGTCTGCAAATGCATAAATTCAAATTCAAGCATGGACTGAGAACAAATTTTATAGCTATTTTTAAGGTCTATATGTATAAGTTTAGTCATAGATGGAATAATGGAATGGAGTGCAACAAGAAAAAAATGAAGCTCTCGCATCGTTGCCGTTGTGAAACTGTTACTTTTATAAGTTGCTTCCTAGTAGTTTGTTACTTATCACTTGTTTTATTCAACTAACTACTCGAATCTGCTGCAAGCAAGTGCAGTAGCAAGTCTCGATCTCGATGTGACGTGGTATCTGAGAGTGAGAGAAAAAAACGAGAAGTTCGAGGAGCGAGGAAGGAGAGGAGCAAAAGAGCAACAGTAGTGGCTTTCGCATTAGACACGGGGCATGTGGTTATCCTTCTGCTATGTTCTTCTTCCTCCTTTTATTCTTTCTCCTTTTTCTTTCTCTCTCGAGAGACTTGTAGCAGCAGCAGCAAACTGATTTTTATCTTCATTTGATACATAGCCAAACCGCATGATTATATACGTACGTAAATAGCTTTCATTTAGCATCTCATTATACTAATGTATTTAGATGTATTATTGTATTGTCTGCATTTTTATGTCTCACCAGTGCAGTAATAGTAATAAAAATAATATTGAATCGATCCTAATAACTATTTATAATATAAATGGCCAAAGCCTGCCCTCCCTCTCCTATACTAAAAAGTTTGACTTCACTAACTTTGATATTCAACTTCATTTCTGTGCCTAAAAACACGAAACGGACACGTTGACTCAATCCAATCGAATCGTATCCTTCTAATTTACTGTCCGGGTCTACAAATAAATTCAAGTCAATTCAACTATGTTAAGAAGTTGAATTTATCAGGTTCGATTAATGACATGACATGTGCCCAAGTTGAGAGATGAAGTTGGGTCATTTTGTTCGGCTCCGCTCCTCGGGTAATTTTTTTCTCTTTTCCTTGCTTTGGTCTGAAAAGTAGAATTATCGCTTGTCCATGTTTGGTAGGTGGCACAACGAATTTTAACGATAATAGGACGTGTTTCGGTTTAAATCTCTTTCGCATCTGCCAGCCACTACCACTGCCAATATTTGACCAGTTTCTCGAATCAAATTTGTTAGTCGCACTTCAGTCTTATTTGTTGTTGTGTCCAACATGAAATTTACCAAGCAAAATGTAATTACTCTGTCTTAACGTACGCACACGAATTTTTAATAACGAACACTGAACGCCCATTTCAAAACTCCCGAATGATAAAATGGGACAAATAGAAAACGGCAGAGGTTTTAACGTGATAGCTCAATCTGAGTAACGATTTTGTTTTGCTTCACGGTACAAGAAGCAATGACACTATTCTATTTATGTAGGTATATATCATGAATCATTAAAAGTCATGTGTCATATCCAATAAGTTCTGGTTGATGGTGTTCATCGTCATTAAAGTAGCTTCACTTTACTTGACACCGTCTCGTCCTATTTTCTCTCACATTTCGCCAAGTATTTAATAAACATTTTCATTCACATCGCCTCATTAAACTTTTTATGCTTTATCTACACAATCATAAAATTTTCCTCAACTATCATATTTAATATTTATCATACCTACATAATAATAAATTCCGAGAAAGCGAACCCAAACCAGAGTAACATTTTAACACCCGGTAGAAATGTCCTCGTTTCTTCGGAAAGTAATAATTTCTTATTTGTACACCTGTGTTCCATCTCGGTTACATGTAAGTTAGTAAAATGAAAATAGAACGATTATCATTATCATCATCATCGTTTTAATAACTCACTGAGAAAAGTGTTTTTTGGGGACAGTAAACTTTTGAAAATCAAAAATTATTTCCAGGTGTGCATATTTAAAAGCTTGAGTCAGTCAGCAGGAGGGAGGAAAATTCAGCAGGTTTATATTATTTCTCCACTCAACAGTACAAGCAACCCCATCCCCTTCTAAAAATTGGTCTCAAGTAACCACTTGTACCTATCAAGTATTCATTACGGTTATGTATCGTATCATGGGCAGAATGCATAAGGTAGCAACTACTCGCTTGTGTTCCGAACTAACCAAAAGAAAACTCTTGTGTGAGCAACAAACACTTGTGTTGTAAGTGAGTTGAAACAAAAAAACAAACTGATACAAAATTCATTTCGATATGTAAAGTAGTAGCACTTAATGATTCAGAGTTTGGAAAATTTAAAGTTCTTCTCCCAATACCTAACAGCATTATTACATATGCTGGAGATGAATTGTAGCTAATTTATTTCAGAAATGCTCATTCATAATGCTCCATTTGATAACTAAAAACTTTCATCGATCTCTTGCTTGTGTCTGTGTGTAAGTGTAGCACATGAAATCGAAAACTTGACGCGTGTTCAGGTGGTGGTGGTGGACGTGGACTGAACATGGAAAATTGAAACAGTTAATTCCAATGAATGAGTGATGCGACATGGCAGTAACACTGTCAATGTAGGGATTCCTTGTAATTTATGCATAGGTGAAATTGTAAAACGCTGAAAATTTTCGGTCAGAATATTTAAAGTCTGGTATGTACTGAAGCAAGCAATACTGACACGTACAATCCATCATTTGCAAAATCAGCTTGTGAGTTTTCTTATCTCATGTGGACGTGAAGCTCTTAATTACTTGGGATGAGTAATCTTCTATTGATAAATAACTGTTCTTCAGCATTTCTATGCACTTGAGGTGGGCTTATCCCCGACAATATTCATTTGCCTGGTTGGTTGGTGGTCATAGTGTGGAGAAGCGTTGATGAAGTGCAGCAAAAGCAACGAAGTTTATGATTATGCTGGCGGCAAGACGTCGTCGTCGGTCTCGGTCGGTCATCCGAAAAAGTGTGCGATGTCAATCTGTTAGAATACATTATTATGATTATTAAATTTTTTATCTTCTCTGCTGCTCTCTGTGTAATACTTATTTTTAACAGCCACTTCCAAAAGTTAATGACCATAAAAACGCAACGAGTTTTCTCACTGTTTACGAACTCATTAGTTTTAGCGGCATTTCATCTCACTGTGAACTCAAGTTGTTGAATGAAGCATTGTTGTTTGTCTCTCAACTCAACTCAATCCTTCTTCACAACCTCACATTTCTCTTTATAATAGCCTTCTCACACTTCGAGTTCTCATTGAGAAAGTCACAGGACAGAAAAAAAGATTTGTCACGGGCGCCGACACTGCCACATTTTTTTTCAGCGCATCTCTTTGAATTCCATTTGAATAATTATCACCACTTTAAATACACACTTTGCACTGCTCTGTCTTGGTGAACTATGGAATGGCGATTAGCTTTAGCTCTTGTCTTGTTAAGTTTTTTTTTCTCTTTTTTATTAGTTTCTCATTTCACACTTTTTTTGACATGCCCCCTCCTCCCCCAAAAAAAATTAATGTGTAATTGAATTTTGCGGAGGAAACAAAACGAAACTGAATGAAAGAAATTTAAGCATGGTGTATGAAGTTGAAGTTGGTTTTTCGCCTTGGTTGTTTGTAGTGAGTCACATTTCATTTCATTACGTTGCATTACATTCCAATATTTTTACAACGTGCCACATGAACATCGAAAAAGGGGGTTGGGCTGTTTATGCTAGGTGACTATAAATTATGTCCCTTTAAAAACGTTTTTTCTTCTCTCATCTCGTTGCTCTTTGGTCTTTGTTTATTTCCTTACCTTATGAAAAGGGGAAAGTAGCACAAAACTGTAGTTTGACATTAGGTAACTAACCAAACTCTAAACTGCACTATGGATTTTTCTCTGTTAAGGAAGGGAAAAATTACTTTTTATTTCCGAGTTCCGAAGAAGACACGTTTTTTACGCTTGATGAATGAATGAGGTAGAGGTGAGTGCTTGGTTTCGCTCATGGTGATGACATAAATGAAGAAAATGAATACCTTTTGAGGTGTTATACATCAAGAACATTCAAAGGTTATAAGTTGCGTTACATGACATACTGCACATTTATAGAAGTAGAAAAAGTGAAAGAAAAGAGATAGCAAAAGAAATGTTGGCTTTGGCACAAACTGTGGCATCGTCGCACTCAGTCAGTCGTACCGGTATTAAAGTTGTACTTTTCTCTTATATAAATACTAGTAAGAAATGGAACGTGCCTTAGAGTGATATTTTTGAGGAGAAAAAAAGTTATTACCATTTTCGCCTTCTGCCTGGCTCCTTTCATTGTATAAAAGGCTCGTTTATTATTGCTTTTTCCGGGAGTCGGATGAAATGAGAAAAATTCTAATGTAGTCGTAGTACATAGTGAATACCTACAGACATTACATGATGGGTGCAAGAAAGGGAAAAGAGAAAGAAATAACAGATGAAAAGGAAAGAAAAGCAAAGGAGGTTGATCACACCACCACCACAGAGATACACGCACTTCTTCACACAACCCTCGAACAGGGACAGTAAAGAAAGCGTAGATATGAAGAAAGATGCATCTTTTTTATAGATTTCGTAAGAAAGTCGAGGTGCACCTTAAATGAAACTCTTTTGTCAGTATTTAGATGAAATGTTTTTCTAACTACTCTGCTATCCACTAGTTAATGTAAAAACAGGGGACATTTTTTTAACACGCAACAAAGTGAGAGGGATGCGTTTTTAGAGAGGATGTATTATTATTATTATTGCTATTATTGTCTAACGTCTGTCAGTACTGGGAGGAAAAAGGAAGAGTAAAAAAGTGGAGTGGAAGAGTGTTCTTGAAATTGTAATGATGAAGATGAAGGGATGGAACAGTGAACTGAAGCATCTCACCACCACCAAACTATTGATATTGGTTTAGGAAAAGTAAAAAGAAAGAAGAGAGATAGTAGTGAAGTAATAATAAATGCTTACTTAGTAGTACCAACTTAGGAAGCTCCAGTATTTTCTAAGTCGAAACCTTGTCTTTTGGAAGAATAAAATCGATCTTTTGTATTGCAAAAGCTTTAAAAAAAGATAGATGGAGAAAGAAGAAGAGAGAATTTCTTATGTAAATTGTTTCTAGAGAGAATCGATCGAATTTAAGCATTCTTTTTATTCCTTTTCTTCTCCGATTCCAACCAAAATACTTTTTTTATACATACACTTGTTTCGTCTTTTTTCTTTTCTAGTAACATCCACTACTCCTACTTATGTATATGGATCTTGTTATGTTATGTTACTTTTTATTTCGATGAGTAGATGGTAAAAAATGGTGAATGAGTAAGTAAGTAGTAAGCAAGCAACTAACAAATAGAATTTAAGCAGAAAAGAAAAAAAAGAGGCAACTGGAGAAAGGAGAAAAAACTGTGTATGCATCATATCATGTGCCTAAAAAGAAAAAGCAACAGAGTTTCCTTTATGGGGAGGAAAAAAGGGAGCAGTAGGAACTTGATATGATAAAAGAATATTATTGTACATGGAAAACATTAGAGATGTTTTTTCATCTCCTGAAAGAAAAAAAAAGCTCTGCATTTTTTCCTGACTGGGCTTATTTATGTGAATAATATTACATTAAGTCTTACACAGACAAGGGACGCAACAAACAACAACGACTAGGATGCATTAAATTGTATGCATTACACTACTCTGCTGCTCCACCACCGGAGATATTTCTAATGTATGTATATGAAGGGAAACGAAGACATTCATTTATTTAAGTTCTGGTTAAATTTCACTTTTCCACCCGACTTCTTTTCCTTGTGTTTCTTCCCTCTAGTTTTCCATTTATCGTCGATTTCTTTCTTTCTGGAGTTTCAAAAAATGAAAAACTTCTTTTGTGGTATTAGAATGATTATTGTATTGTTATTTTTCGTGTAGGTATTTGTGGTAAACCTATATCAAATGCAAAGTATTAAATAGTCCCGTTTTCATTTCATTCATTCGTTTGTTTCATTGTAGTGTGTATTAATACTGGTGGCAAAACTTAAATGCCTACATAGTAAGTAGATATTCTATTAATCGTCTTATATAAAATATGGCGGTGATGGCAAGTGGCAACAAAACAAAAACACGGAGTGTAATGTGTGTGAAAACAACTGGAAACGTAAAACTGTGGGCCGTTTTTTTGCATAAGAAGAAAGTAAATATGTACCTTACATACATAAGTACTTTGCTAATCGTGATTTATGAGTGTTGTTTAGAGCAACTTAATGGGGACAAATGAGAAGCATCCTTTTTCCTGCGTGATGATATATGAGCAGAAGTCAGCCTAATTATTCCCAAATAATTTCTCGCTCTTTCTTCCCTTCTCGAGAAAGATATATGGCAGCTTCTTCGAGAATCGTGGAGAGAAAAATGTTTTTTGTGTCTGTTCTGATTGAGAAAGAATGAACTTTACTTAAACTTTCTGGTCTGGCCTGTAAAAGCCCTCTGGTTGTTTTTCTTTGCGAAAGTCAAGGCTAAAAGATGAAACTTGTTCTGTACTTTATTAAAATTTAACATAAAACGTCTAACAAGTAAATAAGAGAAGAATTTGCATCCGTAGAGGCACACGATGTTCTTGGGTGGCAGATGACAATAAGTCTATAGACATTTCATCAGGATTTTGTAAATTACGCGGTTTCAATTTTTTACCGGAATCTTTATAATTTTTATGATTTGATGAAAATTCTTTCAACTGGTCATGTTATGTATGTCATGAGTATATGACATTCACATCACAATCACAATCGCATTCCTTCTCCAGTTTTACATAATTTTTTTATTATCTCATTATTATTGCTTCATGCAAATAAAATAAAGTAAGGAGGAACACGAACAAAGTTGACGAGTCTAATAAAAACTAAAAATCCTCTTTCCTCAATAAAATGTTTTTTCTCAAAGTTGAGGACGAACGAAAAAAGTCGGGAGATTCAGATTGAGAATTCATTGATTCACTCACTCAGAAAAGTCGCAAGGATCGTTATAACGTTATTGTTAATACAAAATACAGGCGCTTCTGCTCTGCTTTAGGTTTCGCCGAAGAAAGGAAAGAGAATGCTCTCGTAATTGCCTGCCCACCCAGCTCGAAACCTATTGACGACTATTATTGAACAGTGGAATATTATTATTGTTGTTTTGACTTGCTGAAAAGAGCGGAGCAGAGGAAAAAGCAGACAATGTCGAGTTTCAGAGATGATCATAGAATGAAAACGACTCTGTTCTTCTGGTGGTGTTGTGTGTGGTATGTACATACATTCACTCACGTGAATTACACATTACACGAATCATTTTCGTCCTTATTGTTCGCTGCTGCAATGCACCTTGTATGTAAAGTGGCTGTATTATATTTGGGCAGGCTCCTTTGGTGGCATCGGGCAGCCGGAATAGAATAATAATACAAGTGTAAACATTACTCTCTCTGCGATTTCCTAATTCAACACAGAACACAAGTGCAACATCAAAATATGCGTTCCTCTCTCAGACGGTGATGATGTGTTGGCAAATAATGATGGTAATGGAGGAATATGGAATTATTATTGAGAAAAGGGAAAAAAGAAGAGCGCGATGCATGTACATTAGAAGAGTATTAGAGCGGTTATTACCGTCATCATTATCATTATAAATAAGTAAGCAAAGAGGAGGAGGAGGAGGCTGATGATTATGTTATGATGATGATGATGGTGATGGCATGGTGGTTATTAGTACCACCACAGTTCAAGAATATTTACAACCATTTTTTTTCATACATGGTTATAGTATGTACATTTTTCCTTTTTTCGTTCTTCCTCGGATAATGTCGTTCATTGCTTCTGATGACTATTATGAAAATGAAGCAGTTTCTTAATAGTGGTTTGGTTATTATTAGGGAAAAAATGAGTTCATCTGTGCAAGAAGATAATAATATACTTTCAGATGTGGTTTTTAACGTCACCTTACCTTACGTTTACATAAGTCGTCATCAGTCAAGTCAACTCTCTCTGTCTCTTCAGGTATACCACGGCCCACGGCCACAATTCGTTTTTGAAAGATTTATGAGATTTTTTCCTTTAATAAAATCAAAAGATGAAGTGAATTAAAAGAATGAATGGAGTGAATCAATGAAAAAATGAGAAGGAAGAATGCCTTACTTAATAATCATTTCACTCACTTATTTCCTCTAAGGTATAAGAAAATGAATAAATGTCATCATCGAACTAACTAAAGAATTTTTTTCGTTATTAAAAAAGATATTGAAAAGAAATATTTTTTAAATAAAGGAAGTAGAATAATAGAGAAGAGCTCCAATTTCCAATAACCAATTCAATGACATCTAAATACTAACATCACATCAGATCACGTCACACAATTATGTATGCATACAATGTAGTAATGTAATGCAACTTTGTAGAGAAAAAGTTTCTCTTTATTAACCATTCATCGGATGAGTTCTTATTCTATTATAGTCTCATATTATTTTTCATTCTCCTTAAGAGACACGGTTCATTTCTGTCGAATTGAACTATGAAGAAGTACGAGATCTAATCAAATGATGATCTCGCTTATAAAGTTAGAAGACAGTAGCTTTTTGCATAGGTGAATGACGTTCTTGAAAAAAAAACTTTTTAGTCAACTTCTCACAGTCAGAAAGGAAAAATCTAAACTACTAAATACCATCTATTTAAATCATACTGATTTGATTATACTGTTAAATGTAGCGTGCATTTTTCAACTCATTCATTGCCATTAGTTAGGTATGAAGTTATTAGAAGAGGGAGAGACGAGACACTGATTAAAATTTGATTTAATAGCGATTTCTATTTATACGTGTCTTCAGCAGCGACGTAGTAGGTAATAACAGAAACGTGGTGTGTGTTTAGCGCACTAATATTTTTTCTGTCGCGGTGGTCCTTGAGACTTCATCTTTTTTCCTCTTCATCTTCATCATTATTATTATTATTATTATGATCATGAAATGATCCAATCTAAAAATCAAGTCAATTTTAATCATTCCTTGATTTAATGACATGATACAAACAACACAATAGGAAACAAGCACATTTTTTTTTACTTTGGTGCATCATACCTGATTTGCATGATAATCATGGTATAAATACTAATTATTAATATTCCAAGAAGAATATCAATTTGAAATGGGAAAACAGTCTGATTGAATTGAACTGAGTGAAGAGATCAATAGAAAGAAAAATAACCATCTATTATTTTTATTCACTCGGAGTATTTTTTTTGACGTCTCACACACACAGAGACACGTCACATTACATTCAACCTGCAAAATACTCTCATTCTCATATCATTATTATTCTCATGGTTGATTGATTTCCCTTCTCTGTCACTTACAAAATCAATTCACAACAGAAGTAGTGTACATTGTACATATCAGTCAATGTACTTTTATGGCAGCCACGAGCTAAAAAACATTTTTTTTTTCTCTAACGGAAGTCACAGGGGAATTTCATGGGATGATAATAATGTTATTATTAGGAGACACAGATGCTTACTCAATAAGAAAAACTAGGCCACACCGTTTTAAGTAATCTAGCGATGAAACGAAGCCTTTCAATTTTTAACCTTTTTTGTGGTTATTTTCAAATTTTTGTGAAATGATTTTATTTTCTTGCAAAAAAATCGTTTTGTTTGTGATTGATGACTGACAGTGATGAGGTTAGAGTGATAGGGATTTCTTTTATTTTGGACGATAAAATTGAGTAACTTCATTCACATATAGATAGATTATTGTGTAACCGTAACGTAACGGATTTGCACGTGATGTGATATAATTTTTGAGTTTTCATTACAACTAGTAGATTACAGGGCAAAACTTTCAATTTCTTTTGGCTAAATTGACTATTGTCCGTTGAGTGCAATTTTGGTAGCAAATTGTTATGAGTTGAGTGGAATACTTTGTCCCTTTTGCTTTTGCTACTAGTTTTTAACTGCTGTATTATTTACTAGACAGGTTTATTATTGCGGAACACAATGGAATTACGTTTACATTACATGTATCATGAAACTACTTAAAACAGCGTCGTGCTCAACAATCATTTTCAATTTCTTCAAAGATTTTCCTTTCTTTCGATAATAATTTGACAAAAAAGCCTCAAAAACTGTGATGTAATGTAATAATGTAATGGTAACGGTTAGTTGTTAGTGAGTGAGACCACTGCGGCAATTTATTAGATTGTATGTACCTTAGGTAGGTGGACTCTTTGAAAATTTGTCAACTGCTTAGTCGTACGTGGACTAGTGACAGAAATGAGATTGAGATGGGCTCTGGTTGAAATCTAGTTCATATCAGCATAAATATCTGGTAAATAATTGAGGTGTAAAGTAGTTGAGTTGAAAGGATTTAAGAGCTGCCTGCGTACTTGTATGTAAATGAGATTGTAAATTGGATGAAATTGATCCACAACACCTAAATATTCCTTTTAACTTAGCTAAAACCATTATTCTGGGGGATTTTGGATTATTGCCTGGTAAAAAGTAAAATGTTCAAAGAAGCCATGTGAGTGAGTGATTATAATCATGGCATCGCGTGCTTTCTACTCTTATTCACAAAGACAATTTAATATAACAGCACAGCAGTATCATCAGCATGATCAGCTCCTAAAATTTAAATTTGCTTCGTTGGTTTGGTCCGGGTCTTTTCACTGAGTGTGTGAAGAAAGATCAGATGAGTTGGAGGATTTACGTTACTTACTTCCAATTCCAGTGAAGAGGATGATCGCGATTGCGATCACTCCAGTAGAGAAATTCACACTGCGTTTCATCTCACTTCGAATTCCATAACATGCAATATCCTTGTACTTAAAAGTGAAATTGAGACCACGAAATAATTTTGTGTATCAGTCATCAGTACCACCACCGCGATTACAGTATCTCTGTGTGTCACGTAATATGAATGTATCGCACGGATCAGAATGGGGATGAAAGTAAGTTGGAGGGAAGTGTTTGGAATTTGTGGTATTTTCTGTATTATTGGACGTTACTCACTTATTAGTATTAAATAGTGCTTAACAGCAATTTCTTGTGCGCACTTTCTTCTTCATACGGGGATATTGAGATTTTGGGACTTGCTGAATGAATATATACATATGCATTGTTGTTATTATTAATGCGTAATAATAATAATAATGAGTTATGTGGAGATTGGTGGAGCATAAAGCCTGCATACATAAATATTCTTGGTTGAGCCAACCTTCGTCGTTACGTTTCTCCTCCTCCTGCTCTAAAATAAATGTTAAAATGTAAAGCACATACGTATGTTTGGATATACGCACACAATACAATTACTTTGTGGGGAAAGAGGGAAGTAGTATGTACTATGATCTAGTAGAGTGAAGTGAGTGGGTAAAATAATTAAAATTTGTGGCTTTCGCGAAATTAATGGAAGTTTAGTAATGGTAAAGCGATTTTCACATGGATCAATTTACATTCATATCCCATTATTCACCAACACACCACCACAAGCAAATACGTGCTTTTAACTTGAAGGTATTGAGAAAATTGAAAATTGTAGTAGTTCACTGACTAGAATATAGAAAATAAGGGAAGGAAATACACTCTTGTGTAGGTACATTTCTGAGATTCATTTCCATCAAATCTTATGCATAACAGCATTGTTGTAGGGTAGGATCATTATCTCATCTTTAGAAGAGAGTTTTTGCTCCACTATAATTGAGACAGAGTGAATTCAACTGATTAAAGCCATTTGTAGCTTTATAAGGGCAATATTATTTGTGGAGGATGAAATTAAAGTAAATTGTTGTGTTGTTTGTTCTTCATGATGATGGGGATGTTATTCGTTGGTTGGTTGGTTTTCATCAATATTAATAATAAAATACCATGTTTCAATAATGTAATACAGTATTACACAGAACATACTCCATACAAGGATCTACTTGTGGGGAATTCTTTTCAAAAGAAAATCCAGCGGATGATTAGATGACGCAACTTTATTAATAATAACAACAATATGATATGATATTGCATGATTTGATATGTCTTGCAAGATAAGTTCGACAGTAGTGGCTGCTTTGTAGTTAGATTGATGAGGATGAGATAAAATTACCATTTGATTTTAAATTTTAACCCGTTGTTTTGTTTCAAGTGAAATAATAAGGATAACGTAAATAAAGAGCTGTATTTTGAAATGTAATGTAAAAGGGGTTCGTTAAAGTTAAAATTAGTCGCCTAGTCGTATATCACTCAGGTAGACAGAAGCGTCTCCTCGTCCTCACTCAGCTCTGAAAATTGTTAGCTTTCAACCTGCTCGAGTCAGTAAGATTGTGAATGTGATGATGTTGTTTTAGTTTTTGTGAAACTTTTTTCTTGTGTTGTAAATACAGGCACAGGCACAAAATCTAAGATCCCCAGTTTTACTTTGCTTTGTAAAGATTGCAAGAAGCCATGATGAGAAAGCAGTAAATTGTAGCCATAAATCTTATGACGCACGAGTCCAATTCGTAGTAAGTAGTAAATGCGAGACTAAAATGGTAGTATTTTCAAATGGAGCAATTAGCAGCAATTACAACATTTCATAACTAATTTTCCCCCGTAATGGTGACAAATGGCTGTTAATTTTTTTCTTCTTTAAATTGCTTATTGCTTTATCTCTATCTCACTATTATTGTATCTTCTGCCTTTGCCTAAATACATACTCTAGTAGTAAAAATGTACCTTTTAAGTAATTTCAGTTGAGTTGAGTTTTGTTGGAATCCATAAAAATGCATAACTTTAACTGGTATAAGTTTTTTTGGATTGAGATTCATCATGCAATGACTTAATTTCCCAATTTTTTCCCCTTAGCATAGACAGGAAATTTTCAATAAAGTTACTTACACAAACTTTTTTTTTCTAACTTGAACTGCTAACGTAAGAGCTATAAGTTTCGTAAGACAAAAATTTTTTTTCTTTCAACCTCTTTTCTTTGTCAGAATTTTTCTTATCTAATAATAACGAACTTGGATTTATGTTGGAACCATTTCACTTTTTATAATCAGTGAGCAAAATGCTTTCAGTTTTCAAAAGTGAAAATTAAAACATGATTTCCTGTCTCTTTCAAGATAAAGAAAAGGCAGTATCGACAGATACCTTGCATCTTACACCACACAGAAACCGGTTTCAATTTTTTTTCTTGTGGGGAAAGCAGCTGAGAAAAGTGTTGCTGACGTAGATGGATTTAAAAAAAATAGATCAAGTGATAATGTTGTATTGTATTGGAAGATGTACACCTGTAAAGTGTACTATTAGCAATTTTTAGTGTCGAGAAACAGAAGAGATTCTTTCACTCACGCAGGACTAAAATTCCCTGTTCCATGTGTAGGAAAGCATTGATGATGATGAGAATGAGAAACTAATTATCTGCTCGTTACGCGTTAATACGGTTACGGTTTTCTCTTTGGATGCCTCCACTCTACCAAGTGGATTCTGCTTGTTTTTAAGCGCATTAATGTACATTCGATTAAGCAAAGAGAAAGAAAAGTTTCGTTCGACGGTGTTGTCCTTAGTTGGATGGGATGCTTCTGCTTACACTACAACATTAACGATTATCATTGATTAGGATTACACCAACCGAATATCTCACCTCACCCGTGTGGTTTGCGTCGTTTTATTTTAACTTGACTTTACCACCACCACTCAATCTCCTTCAATTATTAATATTGTACTGCAATATAATATTCGTCGCCTTCTTCACCTTTTTCTCTATTTAGGGATACAAAGCTGTTCATAAGGAAAATACACATATTCGTAATCAAAAACGTCTCAAAGTCTCAATATTTATTTCGGTGGTTTAAATGGATTTCACCTTCCGTCGTCTGTTTTCTGATTGATGGTTATTTTCCGAGAGAAATAATTCATGCATTTTCTCGTCGCAATCGAATTTCCATCGATTTTTCTAAATATGTACATAGCTTTGATTTTCTTAAAATGACATTGCGTGAAGGTGACGACGAACAAAGTATGAGAAAAAAATATTTTCGGTTAATATTTGCAATTAAAACTTACAATAGGATTCTTCTTCGATAATGATTTGAAAAATATTACTACTACCAAATTTGAATTGAATTAAAATAGCTCTAAAAATACCCAATCTCAATTTGACTCCCCTCGCATGCATTTACTAGGAAAGATATTTGCTAAAACGAAAGAAAATAAAAGTTGGGACTGACACAGACAGAAATGAATTGAGAGTATTTCCACGTCTAAAAAAAGTTTATTCATTCAACATTATTGTGTGAGTGTTTGGATATTGTCTGCTTACTTAGCATTCATGCCAAAAAACCTAATATTCTTCTGGAAGGACCATAATAATATTATTGCCTCTTCGTATCACCACCACCACAGCCACAGCCACCCCGTTAGTCAGAAATAGAAAAAATATTACAAGTTGGACCACATCAGAATACTATGTATGTAGAGCAGTAACAAATGGAAAGTAACGTATGTTACTTATATTCACTTATTCACTTACTTATTATATAATATAAGATAATATTATGGAGTCATATTCAGACTTACTCCTTTTCATTATGCTTTTTCCACTCGCTTTTCTCTTCTTCACATCACAACATTCATTCATTTATATGATACAAAGATAGACTTTTGGCCAGGCCAGCTTTGCTTGCTTGCACTGCACCAGTTGTTCGTTTCGTCCGATGATGAAAATGTTTCATTTCATTTTATATTGCAGTAGCTCATTTTTATGGGCTCCTTTTTATGCATGCATTCAACCTCGGAATGTCCAAGGGGAAATGGGAATTTTTTTAGTTTTCTGGTTTCATCTCTGTCCTCTTCTTGGTGTTATGTTATTCTCTGTGTGTGTGCGGTGCGACTGTTGTTGGAATAATAATAACAGTCGTGAATATTTATTGAGCGGGTAAGGTTGAGGGGGTATAAGTTGAGAAAGACACACAGAAAAAGAGTAACTAGCGAGTACAATGGGAAAATGTATGAAAAGAACTTTGTTCCATTAATACATTACATACATATGTACATGACATAGATTTTTCAATTACCAAGATGATTGTCATTGTAGTAGTGTAATAGTATTAGCTTAGCTTGGTAATGATCGGGATTCGATTTCTGTAGCATTCTGCATTATTAGTGCACTAACACAAGTAAAGTGATGTTACTAATGTGAAAGTAAGGTAATAGAGAGGACCACACTGTTTTCACTTGGCTATTTTATTTCTATACGAGTCGGGTTCATTCTATTCTATCCTATCCATTGGAGCGTGCATTTATTTAAATACCACCACCAAACACCATCCTATGTACATATCATAGTTCAATTCGTTCATCGCACCGGTCAAAATTTACTGGCCAAGAAATAATATTTTTATTTTGTTATCCACCCTTCCTTAATTTTCCCTTTGTTTTCCAATCTCCACTCCACCACAACCCTTTCACTTTTGAGCGTGGGTATAAGTCGTAGACCGGTGTCCAGTCCACAATGCAGACAATCAATGGTCTGGTAGACATTGTGGAAAGTAATTTTCAATACATTGGAAACGAAGTGGTTAGAATGATAAGGAAGGTCGCGTCTGGTAATAATAAAACATGGTATCACATCACACATCATATTTATATCATATCAGCATGATTGTGTAAGTAATATGTAATTTTCACTTGCGATTAGTTGAAAAGCTGATATGTATGAATAAAACACTAAAACTGAATATTTTGTGTGTAAGTAAAAGTAAGCAAAGCACAAAATATTTTTTATCGAGTCGCCCAGTTTTTCATCAATAAAAAATTACCTTGTGCGGTTCAGAGAGAAACAAGTCTAAAGCACGAACTTGATTGAAAAATGTATTTTTTCGGAGGAGAAAATCGCTTTAAAATTGTATAAATTTTAAGTCCAGCTCTAACACTTACTCACTACAAATTGTATGAGAATCAGAGTTTGAATACGGTTTGAAGGTAGCCAGGATTTCCCTATTCTTTTGGCACGTGCTGCTGTCCTCTGTCTGTTCGGATTTTGAGCATTTAATCAGCCTGTGTAAATATTGGAAAATAATGGGAAAGAACGAGCTATTAAATGTCATGTGTGGTTTGCTTTAGCTTATTACGCCACACTTACTACTGCAGAACTACTCGTTGAAAACACACACTTTTTCATACTGAGCCTAAAGTACGCACATGTTTATTACACCATGATTTGATTAGAAACGTGTGCCTATGCAATTTACATTACATTGGAAACATTTGTCTCTTCTCTTTGTTTTCTCTTTGTTTGAGCCTAAAGTACGCACATGTTTATTACACCATGATTTGATTAGAAACGTGTGCCTATGCAATTTACATTACATTGGAAACATTTGTCTCTTCTCTTTGTTTTTTTTGGCCGGCCATTGTTTATATTGTAACTGGGAAGGAAAATGTGTGTGTGTGTATTAAAGTAGCACAGTTTAGTTGATACAAGCATAAAAACTTATTATCACTCACTCACTGCTTGCAACAAAACGTTCACAGTTGTTACTTACAAACACAATTACAATGGAATGGATGATTATTATGGAAATATCCAATGGTCCGTAGGAAAATGCAAGACATAACATAATAACAAACAGTCGCCGCTACACCGACAGCCAAAGCCGCACGTATTTGTAAGTTTACGGGGTGGCAGTGGCACAAATCCAATTTTATTTTTCTCTACATTTTCGCAAGATCCTATTCAAGTTTATTTCAAGGGATGAAAGGGGTGTGTGGGGTTAGTAGCGAGTATTTACGAGCCTTGACGCCCGACCCTGAAGCTTTGTTTACTTTTGCAAATAATTTCATGTATAATACGTAGTAGTCTACTACACAAGTAAAAGCGTCATGATAGGATTGAGATTGGGGGAATCTGATATTTACAGAATATTTAACATTTTAACACACACACAACAACAGGTAACATTTTATATTCAGGAGAAACAAGAAACAGCGAGCGATTTTGTTTTTCTTGTCTATAAATGTTGGTGAAACATTTTCCACGATTCATCCCTTTTCAGTGTTTATGAAACCTTTGAAACAGAAAATGTTGACTTTTTCGAGTACCTAGTAGGTACTACCTACTATACCTACGTACATGCATTAATTTCAATAGAATTCTAGAAAAGGAAACAGGAGCATGGTGAAGCATTTTTTGGTTACTTTTCAAAAGTCGAGAGGAACAATTAAAGTGGTTAGTTTGTAGAACTGAGGAAAAGGGGTAGGGAAAGCAACATAACATCGGCATGCGTCTCTGTTGTACCTTTCTTTGGTGTAGTGACCACAATGGTAGTGGCAGTGGGATTTTCTCTTTATTTATAAATGTAATATCCGCAAGCACACTAGGTGGTTTTTTCAGACTTGTAATTAATAATTTGGTTGTTTTTGCCGATGGCATCAGTCTGCCTGGTTATTGCTTTGTACTCGACGTGTGCTACTATGCTTATATCGAATAATAATAATATTAACATTGGTATTTTTCTCTTGTATTAGCCTCTTTTAATGTATTGCTGCTATTCATCAAAATGAGCTGATGGATGATTGCCTGATGAGTTTTGCTAGTATAAAGAACTACTGTGTTGTGTAACTATAGTCTGCAAAAATTATATTTATGTATGTGTTTATTTTTTAATTTATACATATTTTTCTCCTCTGTCCCTCTCGGACTCTCGGAACTTTTCTCGTTTCTCGAAGTGAAAAAAGAGCTGACAGAGAGTGTGCTGGTTGATTTATGTGTGTGATTTTGATTTGGTTAGAAGCAACTCTTTGAAGATCCACGTGAAGATAAATAGGCGCATTGTTTAGTTAGATTTTCCATTCTTTTCTACTAACTACTATAGAACTCCACGACACGATGCGACGGGCTACTTGATAAATAATTTTTCATTTCATGGAGCATTCTGCTATTTAATAAGTTTTATTATTATTATTAGACATTGCACATGCTACATAAGTTGGTACAATGACATTCTTCAAATTTAGTGGACACAAACAAACCAGAAACATTCTTTTGTTTCGGGGGTTTCTAAACTTAAAATACCTAGTAAATGTGAGAGCTATCAGCTCTGGTCATGCAAAAATGATGATTTTCGGGGTTTTCTAGAATACTAAATGAGATGGCCTCGAATATCATTCGTGCTTCTCGTTTTTAGATTTTTTTTTATCAATTGTATCAATCTACCTAAAGAGTTTTTCGCCCTTTTTCTTATTTAATTCATTTTCCCATTTTACTTCACTAAAATTCTGCTCAACTCTAAGATAATAATATTAAGTTATTGACAGCTGTGACCATAGGTGGGTATTATCGTTATTGTTATTCATTTCTTTTTGTTCGTTTCCGCACTGAAATTAATAAAGCTGCCTGATTAATTATTATATGAAGTAAAGTCTTTCATCATTAATCAAATGTTCCCAACCAACAAAATCGAAAATATTTGTCGTTTCGACTTCACTAGGTTTTTAAGATTGCCATCAGCAAGCAAAAAAAACTTGGTGATTTAGACAGGACAGGGAGAATTTTACTATTTAATGCTAATCATCAACTCGTGTCCCCCTATTTTTCAATTTGATTTTAAAAGTCTTTAATAATGAGGAAAAGTTGGATGAAAAATGAAAACCATTTTTTTTCATGTGGTCAGCCAATCACCAATAATAATAATAACAAAACTTAATTGTCAGCCATGACCAATGAGTATTGAAAGAGTAAATTTTGAAATGGAATGACATTCGATTTTTTACCCAATAAATTCTCAGATTGAGAAAAACTTGATTTAGAAACAGCAAATTACTTGTAAGTAAGTAAACTAATAAATCGTGATTTGATGTGATGCTTCATAATAGCAGCAAGCAATAATTTTCGTCTCGGTTGCTTTTGCTTCCTTCAAAATGACGATTTACTTCGCAGTCTGAATAATAATCATTGGATTGTTGGACTGAGTGCATTTTACATTACCATTTTCCATGTGTGTCTAATACAATATAATATTATTAAATGCGCACCAAATTGTCCCGTCCGTACACATATAAATAAGCGTATTATTAAACACATTCTCTTAGAACTTTGGAACGTTAACGAGCAATTCAACAGACACAATGGCTAGAGTAGAAAACGTTAGCGTTAAAGGCGTTCGTTTCGTTTCGACCAGAGCAGACAAACAGAGAGAAGACGAGCAGTGGAGAGATAAGAGAAAACTTCTATAATAATACAAAGCTGTCACAATTGAAATGAAAGCAATAAAAGCAAAAGGAATTAATCATGTTGAAAGATAACACGATTGATTTTTTTTTCTCTTCACCACTGTTCTGATTGTCATCTTTGAAATGAATAATAGCTTGTCAAAGCAGTGCTGCTTCTACTGCTGCTGCTGCTCCCTCTGAAAATTCTGAGTGTGAGTTTAGACTTTAGCAGGCAAAAGATGCACTAAACGTAAATGAATCTAGGTAGCAGAGTGTCTTGTGTTGTAAGGGGAAGCAAAAAAGACTTCGTTTGTAAACGGCGAATGAAATGGGAAATGAAGGGGAATTGGAATTGGTGATGGTTGAGACTGGGCCGGGCTCTTGTATGCAAAATCCTGTCTGTCTCTTTAGGATTTTAGAAGCGTTACCTTACCCATTGTGAATACTTAAGCTTTTCAACGAACTCTTTCCGTTTGCATTTCCCAATCTTCACTTTTCCTTTGCAATTGCAGTAAAAATTTTGTTTTTTATACCAATCAACGAGGATGATGCGTCTTTGAATAGCAAGTAAAAGGGAAGATGATCAGCCAAGGACTGGGCAATATTTTTTTGCAATGTGTAAATGCAAAAATTAAGCACTTGATTTCCTTTCATTTTGCAATGGAAAGATCAGCAGGAGAGGAAAGGGGATTTATAAAAATCTGAATGAAATGAAGGTGGCGTGGTGCTGCCGTGACGTGATGTGACTGTGACCTCAAGATCTTGACATTGGCAATTCCTTGTTGGAAGTTGTGTTATGTTGTGAGCTGCATTTACAATTGCAAATCTTGTATTGTAAACAGTTGACAAAATAAATTTAAACGATCGATATCAATGATCATGATCATGTGTGCGCCTCAGGGTCGCACGAATCGCATTATCGGCTTAATCACACTTTTTTCATTATTACTATTGTTATTAATACTATGTTGACTCAGTATTAGCAAAGGATTATTAACAGTTCGCGTCATTTATTCATGTGGTAATATCTTTTTTAATTCGTACGAGTAAGACGAGCTCATAGTATCGTCCTTTTAGTAAGAAAAAAATCTATTTTTATATACATATACGCAGTTAATACAGATTTGATGCCATAACTCATCCTGTTCTTACGATAGCCAGGATTTCCATGTGTCCACTAACTAACTAACTAATAAATACATATTTGCACCAGTGCTCTGCAATAGCAGAATGTGTCGTTAGGTTATAAATGTACGTTGGTATTATTAAGTTGGGTGGAATGCCAAGGCAAAACGAAGTGATGAAGAAAAGAGATGAGGCAGAGCTGAGAGAGAGACTATATTTTACAATCCCGTTTTATTTTCTTGTCCATTGCCCCTTTGTCTCTTTCAGGCATTCGCTTATAATAATAACAGAGAGAAACGTCGCTTCCTTCCTTTTTACTCTCTCAACAGAAACAGTTGCAAACACCACCACCACCACCACCCCTGTGTTCCTCGTATAAACTCAGCATTTCTCCTTCTTAATCATTATTATTATAATACGACGCTTTTGCTTGTGTAGTAACTAAATTTAGCTATGTTTATAACGAAATCCATCCACATTTTCCCTGGTGCTATATGACTTCGTTGTGTGTGTGTGTAGCTGTTCCCGAAATAATCTTGATTACACGTCAGATTATATTGAAATATGGCTTAAGAAGACTGAAAAAAATTTAACAAATAGCCTCATATGACGTCAGATGAGAGTATAAAATTGCATTATGTTATAAGTAACAAGCATTATTAGGGACAAGGAAAAGAAAAAATCTTAATATGTATATATTATTATTAGTGTGTTACACTGTAAAAAACGTGTTTTACAAAAGCCAAAGTCTCGGAAATCGATTTAAGTGTAGTTTCTCAGTTTGTATTCCTATTTTAGTTTCCTTCTTCTATAAATAATAAAATATCAAATCTATGCATTTTCTCTGCTTCTCGGCCTGCTTATGCGAAATGAAGAGGTAAAAACTGGTAAAACTTGAGTTTGACTAAAAAAAGGGAAAAAACTTGCTTCCACATCCACACAATAGTACAATAACTGCAAGAAATGATGATGAGATGAAGATGAAAGCAAAGCCTACTAACACCAGAGTAGAAGACATTGTTAAATAATATGAATGTCACCCCCTTGCCCGCGTGCTTTAGTTAGTACCTTGTAAATACATACATAGTTTACTTTATACCTTAGTTATAAAATTGCTAGAAAGAAAAGGCAAAGAGAAACATTATATGTAGGAAGAGTGACTCAAATTATAAGTTGACTTTATTTTTCATCCTTACCTTTGGTAATAATCTAGAAAAGTGAATAGGTAATATAGAATCGACTCTGAATCAAGCATCATCATCATCCGCAGGAGAACACCGTCGTCATCATCATAGTAGATTCTTAGAAGTCTTTTCTTTCCCCATAAACTGTATGTTCCTAACCTACACATTCAGAACGATGCTCATGTTCCAATAGAAAGAAGGTGCATCTTTTTCCCTTCTTCGTTTTTTCTATACTTTTACCGGATAACGTAACTACCTACATTTTCCTTTTCTTCCTCTTCGTATTATTATCACGGCTCCACTTGCTTTTAGAAGTGCAGAGGAAGAAAAAAGAGAGAAAAAATGGATGATGATGACGACGATGAAACTTGCTTTTCTTCTTACTCATCCAATCTTATAATGGAATATAGATGAATTATTATTTGCGTCTCTTGATTTTTTTCTTTTCTCTCACTTTTTCCCTTCCTTCCAATGTCAAATGTTGTTATTGTATGTTACGTGTTCGTATAAGATATGTACTAGCCCCATCCAGATCGAGAATGGAATAGTGGGACACTTCACTTCGGCAAAGTTAAAGTCACTGTGTATAAAAAGACAAGAGAAGTGATAGATGCATCTCCGTACAATAATAATAATATACGTTTATCCCGCACATAACTACTGTTTACAAGAGTATGAGAGAGAAAAGGGGGATACAAAAACAACAAGGAGAGTGAAAAAGGAAGGAAGAGCATTACAATATCAACTATTATAACAAAATGCACGATTGTAATATATCGTTTAACTAAAGTAGAAAGAAAAGGTGGTAGTAGTTTCTTCCTCCTATCCCTTTTCTCTCTTTTCCTGTGTGTAACTGAATAAAAATGCAAAACTTTAGGAAAAAGTAACTAGATTTTTTTAAAGAGGAAGGAGAGATCGGGAAGGATATAGAATGTCATATATCTTTCTTTACTTGTTTTTCTTCCCAAGAATTCTGAGATGAATTCATGGAACGAATCGGAGAGGACAAGATGAACTGTAGTAGATTTAAGAGCATAAAAGGCAGTTAAGATTCAAAGTGAGATATATGCACACACAAACAATACTTTGTACGTACCGTAATAATAATAATGGTATTTACATGCTTAACTTACAAGTTCCATACATACATTAAATAATACATGGTAGAGGTACATAATATTTCGTATTGTAATAATAACAACTTTTCTCCGGATTCTATGCATGCATGCGTATTGCATAGGTACTTGTGGAAGAAAAAGTTGAAAAAACTGGAAGAGAAAGAAAGAAGTGAAAGGAAAGTTAAAATGATGCTGATCATGATGATGATGACAACGATGATAACTCCTGGTTATCCTGAATCTATATTTTTCACATTTTTTTCTTCACCGTGATGTGATACTGTGATGATCGTATGTTCTAATATTCTAGAGAGAAATAATGATAATATTAGAAAAAAGCAAGGTGTTTTTTTTCTATCTTGTCTTACCTTTTTAAGATTTTCATATTTATTATGCAATCATAATACATCCTTACAACAAGCTTGTTTCTGGCTGTTAGTGGTGATTTGCCGTTGTTGTTATTATTACAAGAATCAAGAGAGAAAATGTGTTTTATGTGAAATGAATATTTGCATACTAGTTAGTAAGTAAATAAATACATACATTGTAGAAAGGCATGTCGGAACGGGAAAGATGATGGGTGTTTATAGAAAATGAAGTACGTACATGAGATAGGTTGCGTTGTGTCTGTTACCTGTCTTTACTTTACAAGGGAACTGGGGAAAGGAGGAAAAAATCTTGTTTTTAAAAGATACCTCTGTATAAAGTAGACAACGTAAGTTAGTATGTAAATGAAAGATTTTTTATTTTCGTGTACGATGACTTAGTGCATATCATATCATATTATTGTCATCATCTTTTCATATTAATATTTCTTGCAATATTAGAGAGGATATTGCTTTTAAATCTTGTTAGAGAAAAAAAAGAGAAAGGAAAATAAACCTTGTCCGGATATTTTCCTGTTTATTTTTATTCCGCACTACTACTACGTACTACTAAACATAGCATGATTTATGTTATATACATGCTAAACTTGAGAAATATTATTGTTTCTCTTCAAGTGGATACTGGATCTTATCTATGTAGACTAGAATGAAAATCATTATGAAGCTTATCTTTCTTCGTATTTGTTTTGAGGGGTTGTCTCTTCTCGAACACATTTTTTTAAGTCACGGTCTTTTCTTAAAAAATAATGACCTGTTTGTTTTTTGTCTAATGTAATTTGCTCTGTTTCCTGATGAAATGAAATCATATCATCATCAATGTGCACGAAGTGTAGATGCATGACAATGTTAAATGGAGAGAGGAAATTGGGGAGAAATGTCTTTTTTTCTTTTTAAAATCACAACTTCTCGATTTCAATTTTTTAGCTACAGAATTATGTAGCTTTTCTTTGAGTCACAGCCACAGCTTGATTTCGCATCTTAAAACTAAATTCGTTTGTTGATTTTACTATAGATCTAAACTAATTCACCATATTTTGATTTGATTTTCATTTTAATTACAACGGGGTTGTTACATATTACTAAAATTGCAAGAATTCTCATCTTATTAGATTTGACGTTGTTTGCAATTTCCAGACTAAGTAAGTAATGAATGACACAAATATTTCATTGACTGGGATTAATCACATAATGAAAATAGATTTTTTTTAATGTGCGAGCACATTGAAATGGGATCTTTGAAAATCGATGAAGTGGAAGCTGTAAAGTAAAGAAGGAGGAAGTATCACATCACATCCACATCATCCATTTATTACTTGTAAGTAGCCAACCTTCAATAAAGTCCGCAGAGGATTGAAATACGTTACTATATTATGCGATGTTATTCATAATATGCAAATTATTTATGAGCAGAATTAAATGTTAGGAAGAGTGGAATGTATTCTTCGAGGACACATCACTTCACTTCACTTGCCCTGTATAAAATATGTGTCCATTTATTTGAATATGGCTAGGCGAGAGTAAGAATGAGAAGAAAAAGGACATGAAATGAATTATTGATTGGAGTAGTGTCTGAAAAGTACATAATAAAATTCCAACAACCGACTGAACAGAGTTCCTTGAATTGTTACAGGCTACGGGACAGGGATGTGCCTAAGACACGTACATTTCTATTCTTATATGAAATTAAATGAAGTCGATGCTTTGGAGAGGAGAGATGGATTTTGAATTATGATTTTGGATACGTTCGAAATTTCTGCGCTGCCAGCTATGTAGTATTATTGTGAAGAAGAAAATGTGTTAGTTGTGATGTGATATTGAATGGAATTTTTCATTTACAAACTTGTACCATTTTACCCTGTTCATATTATAGAGATTCATTCACTCACTCCGACTATTCTTTGCTTTCGGTTATCTTATACATAAAAGCTCCTCCACTACCACTACACAATCAAACACCAAGAAGATGACAATAATAATACAGTCATTGTTCGTTAGCATTTCTCACTTGACACTGTAAGGCTGGGGGTGTCACTCGTCTAATCTATATAATATCCCTTATAATTCTCTGTCTCTCTGATCCGTGGCTAGTTAATCTGACTTTTTTATATACACCAACCGATTCTAGTCATAAAACAGACATGATGAAAGTGGAGAGGAAAATCTCGACATCGAAAATTGGAGAATAACAACATTACAATATTGCTTCATTCATATCATAAAATAACATAACACACTTAATTGGCAAATAGATTGCAATTGCAAGCAACATATTTTTATTTCTGTATTTAGTTGTTGTATAGCGAGCGATCCGCATGATTGAGCAGTCTGGTAGTAATAATGACGATGCTGATGAGTAATGACTGATAGATTAGGATATTATTGGAGGAAAGGGGTATTATTATTATTTTTCTCATTATTCGCCTTATTTGGAAGAAACAGCAGAATTTGTTTTTTCACTACGTTGGTGTCCATTTAGTCAGTGTTAGTAGAGAGACAAGACAGGCATGAAATTAGCTCTGTAATGATTAATGAAAATGTTGATATTAATAAGCAAGTAATTTGCATTAATAGGTCAACAATTAGTATTTATTCTGTTGGGTTTATTCCAACTTTCCTTCCACCTGACATCAAAATATTAATGTAAATAATTGAAAAAATTACTTAATTAATGGTAATAGTAACTCCTAAAAAAGTTGCTCGTCAACTGGAAGTACCTGAACATTCTCAGTGATTCATTCATACAACTAAATAAAAAGTTGAACGTATAACAACAAAATATGTACCTACATACAAATTTTTGCGCAATTTCCTTTTTCCCCTGGTCGAGTCAATTTTTATTATAGATTCGCATTCCTTATTAAAAATTATGAAATTAAAGACCAGACTAAGGTGAATGAATAAAAGTTGCGAAAATCCATATCACAGAAGCTTCCATTAAAGACCTTGAGAATCACCCTAAACAAAAGGTTTATAATAGAATAGCAAGTTGCATTTAAGTATGAGAAAAGCTCTTTATTTTATTTACGTCATTTACTCTTCTGTCTCTCTTTTACTGTACACAATAAATTTTTGCCACTTTGTTGTAACCTCACAAAAGCTTTTCAGTACTGCCACGACGAAATTCTTCTGGCTTCGGTTTTCTGTGTGATGCAGATGATGTGATGTGATGTGACAATGAAAAAAAATTGTAACGAGATTGGAATCTTAATTTCGTACTCTGATGAAGATGGCGAAGAAGAGAAAAACTAAAGTGGGGAGAACGGCAAAGTACAGAGGAGAATAATATTATGCATAATGCACATCATAACAGTATTACCCAGCAGAGTAGAATTTTTAGTTTTCCCCTTCAGTTTTTTATGTATTCATCAAACTTTGTTGCTTCTTTTCGTCTGCCTCTGCCTGCATACAATTTTTTATGTACTTTTTTCATTAGTATAATACACAACTTGATATAAATATCAAAGCAAAAAATCAATGTGCTTTTTACTTGACGGGATAAATGAATTCTATTGTATCTAGTATTGTGTAAGTGAGTGAGGCGAAAAGAAAATGAATACATTTTTAGTGGACTGTTTTATTGCTTTAATTGCATGTATTGCAATAATATTATAATACTTTGTATGTAATGTATTAGCATTTTTTGCTCAATCATTCTCATTTTCCATTATATGAGCGGAATATTATATCTGTACATTTTTTTTCTTCCTGCTTCCCAGCTTTCAAATTATGCTCTCCAGACACGTCCATCGAATTTTTTTTACCCCGAGCACAAATGTGCTGCTGACGGTGGGTGGCGGAACGAGTAAAATAGTTTGTAAAGTTGGAGGTGACAGGATAGGATAAAGTGGGTTGGGTGGAAAAAACAAGTCAGACATTTTTAGTAGTTTCGGTAATGAATAAGTATGTAATAATAACAATAATAACTCAATGCAACTAAAACATCATAGTTAGAATGTTGATAGGTTGGCACGTACTGCTCATATATGTAAATATAATAACAATGCTATGTTATAATAACCTTGTTCCAGTAAGTCAAATTTATACAAAAACTTTGAATCAATTTTTTTCCTCAAATTCAATTTACTTCTTTCTTCTACTCTTGTATAAAAAAAACTTTCTCCTTTGAAAAATATGCGTCATTCATTCATGTATAATCCCTAAATATCCCTAATTGAAAAATATACAAAAAGTTTCTTTTTCATCTTTTTTCTGTTTCGTATGTATGAAAATGAAATAAAATGCATTGCAAGAAGAAATGAAATCATCTTTTTGCCCCTTTGCCATTCTCCTGAGTGATATGATGCAATGCAATGAAAGTGCTTCATCTACAACTACAACGATTCGATTTGATACCATCCCTCCAACAAGTGAAATAAAGCTGCTGCGTGTGTGTCTGTAGCAGTAGCAGGAGCAGCGTGTGCCGCAGTTTTTCTGTATCTGGCAAAAAAAACGACTGTAACAGTTTACAGAAGCAAAGTTGTCCCCTGAAGCAAAGTACAGAACAAATAAAGTCAACTTCTGTTTTCCATTTGTATTTACTTCTGGTTAGGGCAAAAGCAGTCTTTTTTACAGGAGCTCCGCCTCCAATGTGAAAAATGCAAATAAAAAATATTGAATGTGGTCATACAGGTAGTCAATTTTCAATTCTGAGCCGTTTAAATTATTAACTGCGGCTAATTAAGTGGTCGAGAATTAACTTGAATAATGTGACTGGAAATTTTTGCTCCAACTTTGAAATAGTTGGCGGGCGGGCGATACTTGAGAAGTAATTTAGTTGCTTTAAAATCTGTACGTTACGTGCAACGTGCAATAATGATAATGAAATGTATTTAAAATGAAGATGCAAATCTCATCTGTTTTCTTGCCACTGCTACATATCAATACTCCGCCATCATGACATGTCATTCATTGGTTTTGAAATTGTTTCAAAGTTTTAATTACGTTTCTTCAACTCGCATTCTTTCGTCACATTTGCAAGTGAATGCAATCTACAATCAGAAAGAATGAAATGTAGAGCTGAAATTTTCGAGCTGGGTGCAATTTATATTTACGAATTCTTTCTCTCTCGCCACTGATGACGATGATGACAAAATGAAAAAGGATGGGAATGACAGTTTTAACGGGTCTTGTGTAGTATTGTGCCATCACGAGTAAGATACAAGACAAGGGCTGAAGTCAAGTGAAACTGTGAATGTGATCTGAAGAGAAATAGTTTGAAAGGAGGCGTCTTGTTGTCTTTTCATTTAGCATATTTTTCTCTCCCTTCCTCCCCATTTTCTTCTTGTCCTTTCAAGCATAATTAGCACTGATTAGGTCTAATTAGTTTTTCTTCAAATAATTAATACTCTTTGTAATCAGCACGTAATTACTTACATACATACTACATCTACTTCACTTGATTGGTTTATATTGTGTGTGATGATGTGATGTGATAAAAAGTTGAAGTTGAAGTTGAGTCAGAGACTGAGCAAGGAAAATCTGTGTCCACCACCATCACCACTTACCAAAAACTTACAACATCAACATCAAAAAATTTTTCCCTTCATGCAAAATCTTTTCCCTACTAATAAATAAAACGTACATTTTCATTTTCAGCACGATCTTTATTTTGATTGTGGAGCAAAAGTACAATTATTATTTGAAACACTCAAAAATTTCCAATTTTCATCGCCTGAGAGTTGATGCTGATTGATACAGTATTCACAGTGAATCAGAGCCAGCACACAGTTTTCAAAAGTTTTCAAGATTTTCGCCAGAGATTAAGCTTTCAAAGATGCACGCATTATTATTTGAAAATTACTTTGAGAATGTGTCAGATATTTATACTAGAATACAATACAATATCGTATTTACACGGTGTTTCTACATTCATTTTTATTCCATCTGCTAAATTTCAATAGCTAATTGAGCTCGTTGTTTGAATGAATTTGTAAGAAAAAAAAATATTCTCTTCATTTCACACGATCTGATGATGATGATGGTGTGTTCTGTTTTCGAGTAATTTATCACGTCGTAAATTATCCTCATTTCTTTAGTTGTCATAATATTAACGTTATTTAAGAGCAGATCGTGCTCACATGAATTGAAGTGCAGTGAAATCAAAAGAAAAGTGTCTTCTTTACAATTTCAACAGATTCACATTGATTCTTTTATTACGGGCATTTTTTTCTACAATTTCACAGCAAATTTGCAAATAAATATCATGTATGTGTGTAATGTCATGTCATGTCATGTTCCCGTTTCCCAAACTTTTGAGTTAGTTAGCAAACTGTAGACTGTTAATCTATTTACTCTAGAGTGTATAAATAACAGGATCTTGAATTCCGTTGACAATTTTCAGAAGAAAAAAAAAGATCGACTTTTTTAGAAATTACTTTCAGAATTGAAGGCCTATCAATAAAAACATTTTCTCTGGGAAATGTTGATCTTTCTCACTTGTTTTTCTTTCGTTTCTGGAGAATTTTAATCTAGAAAAATATAAAAAGACACGAGGAAAGCAAAGCAACAAGAGCTAAGCTTTTCAACAAAGAATCATCAAGGAAAATTCTGTTTGTGTTTAGTAAGGGTGCGGTAGCTGTGGGTAGAGTAAAGTAAAAAGTGATCCTTGTTTTGAATGCGTTATTTGGACTGAGGAAATGCAAGAATGAAATATGGTTGAGTGATGAAAAACAAACGAAAAGTAAATGATTGTCGACTACGTTATAAAATGTCTAGCTAAAGTGGAAGCAAAGTGAACTTTTCAATGCTCCGTTTAAAGAGAGTGGTTGAGAACACGAGAATCAAGCGAAAGGGTTGAAGTTTCGAGTTGAAAACAAAAAGGGGGAAAATGCAGAAAAGAATGAGGATGAGAAAATTCTTAGTTGCTTGCTGCGTTGCAATGAAAATGATTCGATTAAAGGGTGATTCATGTGAGCAAATATTGTTTCAAAATTGATTTGATGGGCATTCATCTTTTTTTCTTTATTATACACTATCAACTAACCTTTTGATGGTGTTTATGGTGTAAGTCATGTCATGTACGGATTATTATCCAACTCTAACCCAACCGAACCGACAGATATTGATAATAATAATATTACAAGCTTTCAGTCATGAGATGGGGAAAGACCTAAAGGCACGAAATTGTTGTTGTTCAAGTTGAGCGCGATGATGATGATGCTAACTGTAATATTTCAATTATTCTCTTATTCTTGTCGATTGTCTCTTCCTTATGGCAGTGTGCATCCATTCACTTCACTTGTTTCCTATGTGTAGTCTGGAAACTTTGACCCCTTCGCTCTATAATGACACACTGGACGCTCTGCTGCTAACTATCAACTTCAACTGTCGTGGGGTTGTTTTTGTTTCTTCTTAGTTTAACGCTCCGCTCCACCATGTGCAGTATTGAGTCATAATAATATCTTTTGAATGATGTGGGATCATGCATGTAATTTGACGACCCATGAATGAAACATAAAATCTCATCTCCTGTATTAACTATGTATGCATTTTCGTGACGATCATCGCACTCATACATAATTGAAGTGACTTGAAAACATTCATAATAACAAGAAAAGATGAAATTCAAACGCAATCTTTTTAGTTGATTATTTATGAATCGAAAATGTGTCTAAATACATCTCTTGGAAAATCTGTTTCAAATCAGGTATTCTATTCAGTTGTGATTCAAGTTTTTGTTTTTGGGGGGGGGGGGGGGTTTGACTAGGGAAATGACGTAATTCCAAAAGTGTAACAGTCTTAATGAATCTCTTTGTTTTAGCAAGCTCACAGATTTCAAACATCGCATCAGTTTTGCGGTTGAGTTAAAATTAGAAACGAACGACTAGATTTTAATGATAATCTTGAGATGAGCGTTCAGGATGATTTCAGGTGGTCATTTTGTGGCACAGTTACACTTACAATTACACTTTTTATTAATGGCCGCACAAATTATTTCACGCTCGTAAAACTCCACTCAAAAACGACCATCAATTCGCGAGAAAGGATTTCTTTTGTCTGTCGGTGTATCTTGATGATGATGACGACGCGAGACTCCTCCATCCAACTCCAAGTTGTGAATGTGTACGACATTACATTACAATTGCTTTTGTCCTTTTCATTAATAAAAGTCGTCTAATTCAAAATTCCGTAATGGTACAAGTTTGCAATTTTCTTGGTATCATTAGTGAGCATTGATTTTTATTTGTGTATCATCTGTGTACACTTTACATAAGAGAAAGAGACACTCAACCCAAGGTTTTTTTATGTTCGTGTGTCTCCTCGTTTCAAATATGAAAGACCGTAAAACAATGTGATTTGGCAAGAAGTGTATCATCATCGTGATTTTATTTTTCAAGTATTCATTATTATCATCTTGTCGGTTGTCGTTCTCCTCCTAAGGAAGGACTCAATGAAGGACTAATAGTTACGTAGTTGCAGCATTTGATATTGGTGGCATTTGAATATATCTAGCTTTCAACTATTATTATTAATGCATCTGCTGTATTTATGGCGATATTGTTCCAGCCATAGCCAACACAGCAAAAAGTAAACTGTCTGACGTTCCTCCTTCTCTGAATATGAATCAGATCTTCGAGATTACTTCTTTTGCCACAATTATATTATACGCGTGAACAGTCAGAGAAGAAAAAGTTGTGCTCCGTTTGTCTTTTCTCTTTCACTCACTCCTCTGCTCTGCCTTACTCAAGGAAAACAAGTTGTGAAAGATTTTCTGACTTGATTAGAGTCAAGAAGACAAGAGAAAAAAGGCAGAAGCAAGCAATGGTAATAGTGGGAGCATTAACAACATCATCATTATCATTTATATACATACCTACATAACGCACACCATCATCATCATTATCATCACAAAAGCCCTGCTGCTCCCGTAGTCTCAGTCTCAGTCTGCCGCTCTTGATTATGATGATGTTTATTCTTTATGAATGTGCGCGCATCGAGTTGACTGAGTTTTATAATGCACACACAACACACTCTCTTCTTATTATTAAAGATTAACATTGCGGTATATAAATATCCACATAAAAGGTTACTTTTAATTGGTCCAGGCATTAAATGATTATTAGTGGAGCAAAGTCCGTCGGAAAAACTTGGCTGCACAACTACAAGAATATAGAAACAAACCTACCTACCCCACAAAAACAAGTTTTTCCTTGTCTTCTTCTCCAAAAACAACTTTCCTCTTTCTTCCAGTTTCTCTTTATAATTGTTGTGTACACAAAACAAAGTCTCAGTTTTTTCCACCCAAACTGCTCAAGCTGCTGAAATCTTGTGTTCTACCACCAACCACCACATTAATTCTTATAGTAGTGGCGCGCCAACACCAACACCGCTACCACGACCACCATTCGATTCGTAATGCACCATTCTTTCTCCGTGTGGGGCGAAAATCACTTTAATGCATGCTCCTCTTTCTCTTCTCTTGCTTTTCCTTCAAGCAAAGAGTATGTAGTTAGTTGAGTTAATGCTTGTAGTAGCAGAGTAATAAAAATAATAATAATTGTGCATCATTTCATTCAACGTGTGACTTGTCTCGATTACAAAAGAGAACATCCTTTTGTACATGGTCTCACACGAGAGCAATTTAGGCGTGTAAAATCATGTTTGCAATTATGTAATGTTCATGACGATTCTTCAAGAGTAACAACTTTCTGCGTATGATAGTAAACACAAACAGGTATTTTTTTCTGTAAATGTAGGCAGTGCCAGAATAATTATCATTATGCCGTGCGTAATCATAATGATGATAATAATAATGAATGAGAGAAAGAAAGATATTTTCATTTTTGCCGTGATTCCCCATAAACAACCGAAGAAAGCTAAAGCTATGTAAAAGCTAACAATATTTTGAAAAATTCAATTCTCAGAAAGAAACTCCATTATAGAATTTTTCCTCTGAAAAAATAATTAAGCAGAGATGAAAAGAAATGAAAATAGTTTACAGTACTACTATTCTCAATAAATAAAGTTCTAGCTACATTTTCAATGTAAAAACGTACCATGTTGCAAATTAAATGTCTGGCTCTAAAAAAAATTTCAACAAAAATTTCATTTTCCTTCCACGTTCTTTTTTGTGAAACTGTATTGGAAATGAGTTTGTATTGGAGCAAGTGTTGTTGAAGAAGGTAAAAAAGAACAAGTGGGAAAAAAGTGTTCGTATTTTGAGTGCTTTTTTTTCTTTCTCTCTGCAAAAAAAAACTGAGTTATATTTTATATACCTTATTTGGTTATAACGTAACATTTTATACGGGTAAAATTTTTGTTTCGGAAAGAGTAAGCGTTAACGTAACGTAACATTATATTAGAATATCATTGTTTTATTTTTGCAACGTACTTTTCTCGAGATACGTAACGTAAAAAAACGTAACAAAGTTTCAGGTTGCATACTTCTTCCGCTACACACACAGACAGAGAGAGACACACTCTCACTCCCTTTTCTGCCACTTTACTTTTCCTCCCCGGTATTTTTTTCTCATTTACCCTTAATGCTTTTCTTCTCACTCTTCCTTTGCTTACATCTGGGTTGCTGAGTGAGGTGGATGTGGATGTGGATGGAGGTGACGCTGCTTTTAAAAGTATCTGCCTGCCTCAGCCTTCCTCCATGCATAGATTTTTAGAAACTTGTGTATTTATAATCTTGAGAGTTGCACACTTTTCATAGGATAGGATAGGTAGATACAATATTAAAAGTGGTTGTGGTGGTTTTTAATAAGGGGAGATGCGAATTGTGTTTTAGGTGCGCTTTTCCTTTTCCAAGGGTGGCAGTGGCAGTGGCAGTTAATGTATGTACCTAGTACCTATGCAATAATAATGTTAATAATATTATAAGCATTATATCATGACTGAACTGAGTGTCTGCCTTAAAAGAACTCAACTAGGTAGATAGTAGATACGGAATATTTTTTCTCTCTTGTATTCTTGTAGTAACAGGATAAATTGAAGGGAAAGGAGAGACAAGGGAAAAAAGCAAAGTCTACTACTATGGTGTAACGTTTTTTAGGAAAAAATGGAAAGAAAAACTAAACTAACTTTTAATTACTAGTTGCCTCTTCTAACTTCATTCTTTTCTCTTTCTCTCACTTTTCTCTCTCTGCAACAGCATTTCCTACATTGGAATATGATATGCGAGAGAAAGAAAAAAACAAGAGTGTTGGCTAGATTAAATTTTTAGTGCTCTGCTCACTCTCACTCACTATGGACTATACACACTTTTCTCTTTTACTTTTACTTCACTCTTTTTAATAGTTGGAAGAGAAAAAATCTCGAAAGTAAAAGCAAAGTATTGTTGGAATAATGTGTGAGTGTGGGAAACGCAAAGAGTGCAGCAGTGGAGAGTGGAACGTGGAGTATGGACTAAAAAATGGAGTTGGTTGACACAATGTTAAAAAAAAGGTAGAAAAAAACGTTCATTATGAAAAAGGAGAGAAAATGCATGAAAAGTGCAGTTTGTAGGAGCAGATTGTTTGCCCGGAGGAAAAAAAGTGTTAATATTAGGAAAAAGTCGGTGAACCCGTCGTGTCGTCATATCATGCATGCAACAAAGCCAATCTTACGGCTATTTTCCTCTTTGGTTACGCAGTCTACATTAATAAAAACGGATAAATAGGCTGAATTTACTTTATCGGATGGGTAGCTCCGTAATTACTTTTGGTCATGGTCCATGGTGGACATGAGACGAGTATTCACGAAAGAATGTTTAATTTTAGACTGCATACTTGTTAAATTGGATTTTCATCTCATAAATCTGTTTTTTCTTTTCCAGGGTTCGGATAACTTCAGTGTTGGGGTGGGGCTGTCTATAGCAAATCCTTCACACCACAACGCAAGATACATGTCGGATCAAGTAAGTAGTAAACTCAAATCAAGGAGGTAATGAATAGTTAAAATAGATTGATAGTTAAATTAATTTTTCTTTTGCTTTTACAGACGTTTCACACCCCAAATTTTGGGGATGAGGAATTCGATCTTCCTCCAATCATGCCACACAATCAGACGAGTGACCACTCGCATCAACACATGCAAGGCAATATGACATACTCGGTAATTGTGAAACATTTCTTTTTTCATAAATCATTTTTTTAAAAACGTTCTACATACATAAAATGTGTAGACTTTTCAGTGCAAATTGAAAATTAGAGAAAACGTTAGGTACATACATCTCACAAACAACATGTCACTTCTCGAGACATTTCGCATTAAAATTGCTTCATCTCTGTAAATTTTCATTCATGCAGCAACACACTAAGCAGGTAAACAAATGTCTTACATTTTCTCTGGAATGTTTTCAAAGATTTTTTTATAAATGTCTAGCAAGAAGAAAAATGATAGTTAATTCTCAAAAATTCGTACAATCAATTTCGTTTTTCCTTTTTAAAAACCAGACGACTGTGAATATTAGTAAATCCATGCTTACTTGCATGACGTTTTATATTATACAGAACAGAAATGCAGATCTGCATCCAGCAGCACCAGCTACATTATTTAGGTATTCAGAAAGAAAAAAAAATCTTTTTTCACAATTGTTCAGTGTGTTCCGTCTGTACTTTCAGTAGAAAGAGTAGAGAAATATGGCGGAGCTCGTATGAAGCTTAAGACGGAAAATCCCCTCTTATCCCGTTGCATTCATACAACATTTGCTTTCTTATCCATCCTTTTTTCCACTAACAGACTTATTGAGCAAGAATAAAGAAAAAAGGGAAATCTACATAGTACATCTTATACCGACTACATTCTTGTAACAACCTAAATGCCATTTATAGATGGATAGGGACATTTTTATTTTGAAATATTAGTCAATGGTACATTTTATTTCAGAAGGTGGTAGTGTTTGTCTTATACGCTTTTTGGGAAAACTTTTCTACATGTGTTATGCATCTAGTAATATAGAAAAAAAGAAAGAAAAGGCGAAAAAATGTAATTTTTCATTCGTCTCTTCTTTCTCCTCACTTTCTGCATAGAAATCGCTTTCCAAAAGAAAAGAAAAAGAATTTATGAAAATCATGTGAAACGAATGACAAATTACTCAAAGCAAAATGAAAAATTTATGCTGCAACGAAAATTCTTCCTTTTCTTTCTTTCTTATCCCTTTTTTATTCATTTCCTTTTTATATAAAAATATAAAAATCTTGCTGAACTGCAGAAATAGGCAGAGACGTACATACGTATATATACACATTGCATAGTACCATCGGCACCACCACCACCGACCAAAACTGAAGATAAGCTGTAGCTATGAGATGTGTAGGTAAATGGAGAAAAGCACAAAGAAAGAAGAGTTTTTAGTGGAACACTTTTTTACTATTTTCTCTGTCGAGTTTCACGAACAAGGAAAAAGGGGGAAAGCAAGGAAGCACGAAGGGACACTTTTTCTTTTTACATTACTTGCTATAAGAGAGCAGTAGAAGAAAGAGGGAAAACGATTCTTCTTTTTGTTGAGAGTGAACATGCACCCATGGATTGGACGGATGGTGGAGGAGAGACAGAAAATATAAATGTTTGTGTATTATGTGTATGCATGACATGTAGGAGGAAATTTTTGAATTGTGAGAAGGTTTCAAGAAGGGAACACTTCGTTCCTCATCTTCATCTCATGCATACAGCAGCCAATAAGCCTCAGTTCAGTCTGCCTTGTTGCTGCTGCATAAATGCGGTCATAAAACCTTAGCAGGGCTCTTTGTAGTCCACCCACCCCTGCCTGGCCCCAGAGCCATGTAGAATGTTGCTTTTGCAATAATATTGCTTGCTTTTTATTCCTATAAAAGTCATTTTTATGGGAAAGTATAAAAAAAATTGTGATGAAAAGCTTTCCTCTCTCTCACACAGACACAGACAGTGAAGTCAGAAGCAGAAGACCGATGATAATAGAATTTTTTTACAAAAAAAAAGTATCATTTTTTGCCCCAGTCACAAAAAAGATCGGTGGTGGTAAACAAGGAGAATTTCATATATTACGCCATTTTGACTCTTTTATTTGTAATAAATGAATTATAATGAAAAGTGAAATTGATTTTTTCAAGTTTACAACCCTCTGCTTTTACTATTCTGGAGAGATAAAGAAAAGTTTAGAGAGAAACGAAGGGTTGATTAAAATAAAAACATTTTCCAAGCAAAAAGCAAACAAAAGCTGAAAACATGGCTTTACTATTCAAGTAGGTAGGTTTATGTAGGTAATCGATATTGCGAAAGCCCACATTTTATGTAGCATGTCCATATTAATTACATGGTGCACCCCATTCTTCCAACTGTCTTCATCCGCCTAATTGGCACGCGTTTTTACATGAGTCAATATATTAAAGTGGCAGTTAAAATAAAAGGGATGTGAACCCAATCCTAACATTTGCATTATTTATTGATTATCGAAAGGATTGAAATCGCGTGCTTCTCTCATATATACAAATTCCAATCTCCTTTTTCATACTTACTCTTATAATTTTAATTGCTCGTCTTCTTATTTAGATTCGTTCATCTTCATCACAGTAAATTCATTAGTGAAAAGCATTTTCTTTTTGCAGCCTTAGGTTGGTGAGGCTAGGCAGAATCAATAAATTATAATGAGCTGATTAGAATCCCAAAGAGTCGTAACAAGAATGGGCGCAATCACAAATCAAAGATGAAGCAAGTGCAATAAATTCAAGTCTTTCAATTTCGTTTTACCTACATGCATAAAATACATACAAATGGATACATAAATGAATACTTGCTTCAGTTAGTACATACATGTTTATATTCAAGAAAAAACATTTCTTTGGTCTTTGTCGGTCAATTTTGATTTTAAATGATTCTAATAAGAAGAGTAAAGCAAAAGCAAAGTAAAATGAAAAGCAAAATGAAGTTTTCATCTTGACTCTTCCTCTTCTGTTTCTCTTTGTATTTTATTTACTTTGACGAACGCGGCCTGTTTTCTACCGTTCCCCAAGAATCTTTGTCCTTTTAATTATCCTCAATTGTTTGGCTTTTCCCGCAAACTTTTTTTATTTGTACATTTCATTATAATAATTATTGAAGCCCTCATGTTTACGTTATGTTAAAAGTCAAACAATTTTCCATGTTCCTTTCATTATTTCATTACTTTATTTTCTACACTTCCATTCAAAACTCAAACATAAACTTGGAGGAATAAATAAATACAATACATTAATAAGGAGGAAGAAAAATACGTTTTTTATTGTCGTTCCCTTTCCATTTTCTTTCATCCACTCTTCAATTGAGAAAAACGGTCCAAAACTTTGTTTGTTGCGTTGCGTGCCTCACCGCCATTAGTCGAGACGATTTTTGTGTTATGTTTATGTAGCATCCATTAATCGTTTCAGGTTTATATTGTATAAGGCCTGTCCTTGAAATGAGACTTTTTGGTTATTACAAAGCAGCAACACACCACAAGAGATTAGTGATTGATGACGATGATTACAAGTCGGCTGACAATTAAACAAGGGAAAAATGAATGTCAGAAAGGGAAGGAGGAAAGGCAAAGGCTAATAAAATGCTAAATGTGATGTCATGCTTTTGTATTATACCACAAAGTGATTTTACGAAGAGGAAAAAAATGACTTTTGTAAACCTTTCCAATCTTTTTCCATATTGTATCTAATTTTCCATTTTTGTTTGTCATTGTTTAGCAGATGGGAATGCACGGAGTTCCCGATCAACAGGGTCAGCAGCATTACACATCAATGTACTTACCTGAGCACATGACGACTCCAATGACGATTCAGTAAGTTTTTTTTCTCTCTATTTGGTGCTTTCAATCATTTTTCCTTAAATATCATTATTAAGATTAACCGTATTTCATACAAAACTGTCGAACGGATGAAACAGTCATAAATAAAATGGGTGATTACCGCTGATAAATGAATGAAGCGGTGAATATTATATTATGCATGAAAAATGAAATTTAAGCATTATAATATATTTATTTCTAAACTGAAACATTCTCCTGATATTCTAGCTCGCCAGTTACATACGGAGGGAGTCCTCCAACGTACACGACGCTCTCAAGCCCGCACGCACCATCTCAATCACCGGTGGGTGGGAATCCACACATGATGCATCACCCGCAGACAGGTGCTAGACCTCAACCGATGCAGCCGATGATTCCTCCCGGAAGCGCACCTCCTGGTAGGTCACCCACCAACTCCGCATCTCCGGCTAATGCTGAGACAGGCTCTGAAGACAGCGACGACAGTGTACCAGTTTCACAGGTAAACTTCTCATTCTCAACTATCTAATGAATGAATCAACACTCTTGTTGAGTTTCGGACGCATTTCTTATTGCAAAATGAATATTTATGTGATATTGTGAGTGGAAAAGCGTATTCTAGTATCACATCACATCGTGATCGCCATCATGATCATGCTCATGCTAGCTTTTGGAAAGTTTAATATTTTAATATAAAGTAGAGAAAACGAGATTATTTACGGTGTGATATATTAAGAAAAGGGGATCAAAGTCTTGGTGAAAATCTATGTGTGTGCATGCATACTAAAACAATACAATAATACAATATCTGGTGAAATCAACTATATTAACGTCACATCACAATAAAGGGGGTAATATGAATTCGTTTTGAGTTGAGCCGAGTGGAGCTGAGCTAGAGTCATGTTAGTTATGTTAACTCTGCGAAAGATATATGAGGAAAAGTAAAAAAGTATAGTCTCAGAGTAAGAGTCATAAATTTTCCTTGATCATAATGAATAAATTTTCTCTGCTCTGTAAGTACAACAAAGCAATATCGTGGAAAAGCCTTAGTATGCATTACATGAAAATTGAAGAAATTAGAAACGGAATAAGGGAAGGGAGAGTGTGAATGGCCAACTTGTTCTGTATGTGACAGAAAAGGGCTGATTTCATTTTCTCTCCATTTTACACTTTCCCAGCAAGTTGTTGACTCTCACTTGATCTCACTCTTGCTATTCTCTGAATCCCGCTTTCATATAAGAACAAGGAATAAAAACGTCATTGGCTTTTGAAAAGAAAATGTGGTCGTGATCTCCGGTTTCTCGGAGGTTGCAAGAATTTTCAGAAGAATCATCTTTTTATGTGTGATGTGTGTGTGCTCAGCTCACTCTGACAGGAATATGTAATAAAATGTAAAATAATATGGTTATGTTATAGCACACAGAGAAAGCCAAAAAATAAATGAAAAAGGCAATTAGAAATATTTGATGTATTGTAAACTTCTCTGTCACTTTTGATCAACCATTCAATGAAATACAATAATGATCGTTTGAGAAATTTGAATTTCCTGTCTTTTATCCCAAGAAAAATATCACTCTTCTTTTATCCATACCTAAGTAAACCTTTCTCTTTCTCTACAAGACTTTCTCCGAAATTGCGTCTTTGCGTTTTTATATTTATTATCGTTATCATATTTCTCTGCCTCTCAGGTCTCACAGTCAGTCACAGTCACACAGAACTAAGGAAGATGTAGTATTCATCAGGAATAACATGACAAGCAAGCAATCACAGGTGGCACATGAAAAACGAAAAAAAATAACAAGTTGATTTTCCATGATGGAAAAATAGATAAAACGACATTTAGCTCTTCGATCTCTCTTTCTTTTATTGAGTTATTGTAGGTAGGGAAGGGAAATAATCTTGATGGAAATATGTACCTATACTACGTAGTACAACACAATAAAAAGGGAAAAAGGTTGACGATCACGATGAGGATGGAGCATTAGAAAGAAATAAGCGCAATTTTATAGAATGCCACGTAATGCGTAGCTGCAAGGAATGTTTTTCATGTACTTATGTACTTTTTAGGCATTAAATTTTTCCGACATGATCAAACACAATAGAAAACAAGAAAGAGAAATTTGCATCTTCAATATTATCTGAAAGTAAAAAAAAACGGGACAAATCTTTGAAGAAAAAAAATTCTTTTATTCTGCCATTACACAGTTCATGTTCATGTTCATAATACAAACATTTCACGTCGTGCAAATATATTTGTATTGTGAATTTCCTGTCTTATTGCTTTTGGGTCTAAAATGTAATCGTACTGTGTAACAAGAGAGTATCTTTCTATTTATTATTATTACAGATGAAAAAGGTAATCTAAGGCCACATATCCACATATTCCATTCCATCATTTTCCAATAAAATAAAAGTAAAAATCCTTCTCAGCCACAAAAAATTGTGAAAGCCAATAATAATTTTTTTGAATTGTAAGTAAAGAATGTGAGAAGAGAAATCAAAGAAGTTGAATTTCTTTCAGCTACACTCACTCTACCAAAGAAAAACCGACACCACGATACCACTAACAGCAGCAGGAATTTCACTCTTTAGTCTTTACCACCACCAGCACCACATTGCTTTCCCTGCGCACATACCACACACGTAGGAGAAATAACGCGTTCATTTTTTACATCTATGATAATATGAATGAGGCTTGTGTAATAGTCATGTATATGCATATTAAATGATTGTTGGCTTCAACTTATAAGCTTTTTTATATTACCTACCTACTTTAGATTACGGCATTTTTCAGACATTTTTGTATTTCCATGCATCACATCATTTGATAATATTTCAAGAGAAAGGGATTCCGTGTTGTGTGAAATAGAAGATGCGTGTGTCTCCATACTATGTAGATAGGTACCTGTGCCACTTATTATTACCATTCTGCTGGAAAGTTGTTTTTTAACTTACAGACCGTGTGTGAGACAAAAGGAAGAAAAGAAAATGTGATGTGGTTTAACATTTATTTTTTTGGAAAAGTAAAACGGAGAATATTTTTTTATTGCTGGAGTGAAACGGTTTGAATTATGTATTGACTTTGCCGATAGATCCTTTTTGCTTGTTTTAGATTATTTAAGACTGTAACACGTCGTATATAAACTCTGTCTCTGAAAATGTGTCTAAAAAACTATCCACTCAACTCATATTCCTCTTGTTTCTCTCTGCTAAATAAATGCTTAATACTTCCTGTAAGTATTGGTTAGTTGGACGGTTATTTGATACTTTTACTGAAAAGATAGTGAGTGAACAAGACTTGATAAGGAAACGAGTTTTTTTCTTTCTCCGTGTTGAAAAGGTTCGTATTACGATTACTTACCTTACCTGCTGACTCTTTATGACGTTTTCTGAGAAAATTTTTCACTCACTCCCTCACTTGAAATGTTCAAGTTTCACTTTTAAAAAGTGACTTTTTCCTGTTTTCACTTCGTTTTAGAATGAAATGAATGAACGAACATGAAGTGATAGTGAGTGATACATTTGTTTCTTCTGGTTTTCCACACCCAAACACTCAATGAGCTGAGGACTATTTTTTTCCAAGAAGAAAAAAAAACTCGCCTGTTTTAGTCAGCGTGATGTGATGGCTGACAGAAAATACGCCGGAGTGTTTTGTGTATGTAATATGAAGACAAGTGAAAGTGTTTTATGTCCATCCCCCCATCTCATCTGATATTAGCCGGAATTTTTCTTTCTCCCACGATACGATTGTGTAAGTATGACAAGACAAGACTAGATGAAAAAGGTAATATCTATGTACCTAGGTAATGTAGAAAGATGAAGTTGCTTTTTTCTTTTTTTTACTCGTGTAACCATACAATACAATGTATGTACCTGTACGTACTTTCACACACTTTGCTTATTGTGTAAACGACCACCACCCTCAAATATTTTTTTAGCTTCTTCTAATAGAAAAAAAATCAAGGAGGAAGAACAAAAAAAGTTCTCTTCTTTTTCCCGTTTTTATATTTCATTTTAATGCTGTGTCCCATGGGACAAGGAATAAATCTATCTTGCAACAACCTAACATTGTATCTAAGGTTTGGCTTTGGTGAACTGCTAGCTCACTGCTGGGGATTGTATTTATGGTAAGGTTGAAGAAAAAATCTACAGTTTTCCTTACTCTTGACACAATGCTACTACTATATAGTACAAGAGTTTTCAAATTTACAGCAGTAGGGAGAAAAAGAGTCGGAATCAGTCAGCAGATGAGATGAGATGAGTGAGTGAGTTTTTTTTTATAAAAAAGGTGTGAGCCAAATAGTACGGAGTATTTATATCATCTCATTCCTCATGTAAAAAAAGTATGCATTGAACTGAACCAGCTCATGCTCACCTTTCAGCTAGTTAAGTTGTTTGTTGACAGACTCGACTTTGAGTCGAAAAGACGAGTGAGTTGCTTGATGCTTTACGAGAGACTTTAGATACTGCTACTGCAGATGGTGATTTTGAGTGAACTTTCTTTTGGAGTAAGAAAGAATTTGAAATGTTCCTTTGTTCCTTTATGTTATGTATGCATATGCATAATAGAGTGAGTGAGTGAAATATGTAGGCAGGTAGTATTTTCCTTTTCTTCACACGTATGTCATATTTTTCGAGCCATCAAAAAAGAAAAGAAAAAGTGAGTGGCTACATGATGTGATGAGATGAGACGGAAAAGCATGGGGCAAGGTGTTTGTTGTTTCAAAGGAAGGAGTAAAAAATGCACGTGCAAGTCACAAGTTAGGAGCTGTAGCTGCTGGTTGTCGAGAGAGTTGTTAATATATCCCTACAGGGACATACATGGTGATAGAATCATTGGTCTGCTCACTTGTCTCTCTGCTTTATGATATCTGTTGTGTTGTCAGTGTCTCTGCGTTTTGCTGACCCTTGGGGAAACTGTCTGTCTTTGCTTTGCAATGTACACACCGAAAAAGGAAGTGAGGAAAAGAAATTGAGAAGAAGAAGAGAAAAAACGACAGGAAAAGTCTTGCCTGCTAAAGGGATCATGCATGGTCGCTTTGCTCTTGTCTTGCCTTCCACACAAAAACAAGGTTCATCGTGTTCATGTTTCTGCTTTATGTTTCTATCAATGTTGGAATGCTTTCGGTTGGAAACATTTTCTCTGCTTTTCTCTGTTTATACACGCATGCATAAAAAAGAAGGAAAAACTGGACAGGACCGACAGCAGCCACAGCTCAGCCACAGCCACACACCGGGCAAGTCAACTGGGACCACTTTCCTCATGCTCCACGGCTCATTTCTCCCCATTTACGAGATCACTTTCTTCCTATTTTTCTATCTTCCCCTCGAAAAATTCTGCTGTGTTGTGTCATTTTTGTGGAGATTTCTTTTTTCTTCCTCATCTAATTTCCATCTTTTTCCTAATCATTCAATAATATTATCATATTTATTCTGCTGGCTAGGCTATAGACACTGAGGTAATTGGATTGAAACATTGCACTTTTAATTGGAATTTGAAACAAAAAAAAACGAGGAAAAATTGATTTTAAAATTTAACAATTTAAGACACAAAGAAAGAAATTCAAAATGGGGAAACCTGAGACTCTTTCTAAATATTTATAACTTTTTTTTTCTTTGTTCGCCTTTTTTATGTTTTATCAATGGAGCGGTTACGCGAGCCAAAAAACTGAAATTGAACGGTTGTGACATAACATGGTCAGTTCACACAGAACTTTGAAATGGATTGGTATTTGCATAAGATAAAAAGGTTAAGCTATTCATGTTGCAAAAATGCGGATGTGCTGATACTGAAACTGGTGAAAGTAAAGAAGGATGACGAGGTACAAGTTTCCCACGGAAATAGAAACTTTCCCAAGTCTTTTTAGATTTTTGCATTCTCTTCTGGATTATTGCTTCGTTGGTAGCGTTCGTTGAGTTGCATCATCCCATCCGCATCCACCAACCAGAAATCGTGACGGTGATTGCCTGCTTGCTTCCATTTTATAAATAGACAGACTGCATTGTGCTGGCTCCTCTTTGATCACATGATTATCCGCTAATACATAAATGCAAGTTGGGGATAAAAATAAAACGGTGTGAAATGTACGTAAAACTGTTGAATTTCTCTGAAGGAATACAATTTTACGTACATACATATGAAGAAGCCATCAAATTAGAAAGATTGGAGATTTATTGTTAGCAGCAGACTCTGTCTGTGTTCTTTTGTTAAAAAACGAAATGAAAAATGGCTTGTCTCACACTGGGCTAACAAGACCTAAAACCTAAACTTTTTCTTCCAAGGACCAAGCACATCCAGACATTCAGTCAGACATCCCCGTGTTATGTTGTAATGCACCTAAACTTTCCATCCCCATTTTCATTTTTATTTTCATACCATAACAAGCGAATAAAGAGATACATACGATATTATTATAGCCTTTTTTACACTCTGTACTTTGCTGGATGGATAAGCAAGAAAGTGAAATAGCAGGAAATGGCCTATAAAACAGGTTGTAAGAAAAAGATTCAGACAGATTGTTTACTCCGTGTTCACTTCACTCAGATAACCTTCAGCCCACATTTTTTCCTTCTGAACATTTTTATTTTTTATTTAATCTTATATTGTATTATGTAAAAGGTGAATTGAACAAGCTTTCACTTTAGTAAAATATCTTCCAAAATTTGAAATGGGAAAATGCCATTTTAAAATATCTTTCCCATTTCATTTCCAAATTAAATATTGGAAAATGCTTTTCCCAGAAAACTTATGGATGCACATTGTTTCTGTTGTGTACAGACAGACGTTTGTTAATCTTAATAAGAAAATTCTAATATTAACAAACCACTCTATTGCCTGAGTAGAAAAATAAAGGGGTACAGTACAAAATAAAGCAATATGTCAATTGTGAGGAAACAGGAGGAATTTGAAAGTCTAAGACGAGATATGATGGTAGTTAGTGAGTTTACTGAGTATGCAAGGAGATCGAAGCAAGTGGAAGTGACTCGCACAATAACTGCATTTTCCTCAGAAAGAACCAGCTTCTTCTTGTATTGCCTTTCTTTGCTTTCTCACTATTACAACTACCACCAAAGTGATAAAAAGTGAAGAGAAAACATCCATGCACAGAAACACACACGATTTTTTCTTCTACAGCAGGAGGAGAAGAGCATCAGGATCTGTTAGTTTTTTCCGTTTTTGGAAGAAAGGAAATGAGAGAATTCTTTGAATTTTTGATTCAATTTCATCCCCAAGCAAATAAGTCATTTCTATGCACGAAATCGTTTTCTATTATGAATTCCCCTTTTTTCTCTCTCACTCTTATTTTTTTCGTTCTGCTTCTTTTACTCCTCTTTGTATGTAGCAACCAACCAACTCAACTCATCCTTTTTCCTTTTCTTTCCTCTTTCCCTATACTGCAAGAGAAAGAGACGTATTATGCACTGCACAATGTTTTTCTCCGTGCCACCATCCACCATTATGAGTAAGTGTGTAGTGTAGTGTATAGAAGATGTATTTTATCTCTCCCCTATAAAAATTGTGCGGAAAAAAATATGACAGTAGTAGAGTAGCTAAATACAAGAAGAATACTTTTCTCTACTAAAATGTTGTTGGATACATTCTCCAAAGAAGGATTGCATTTTTACTCTACATTTTCCAGTATTAGAGTTAGATTTTTAATGCACATTGTAATAATGCAGAGTTAGTGTTTAGTGTTGTTAGCATTTGAGAAAGTCTCTTTCCCCTTTCTTACCGCGTGAAAAATAAAAATTGAGAAAAAATCTATCTAAAAGGAAGAGCAGCAACTAATACAAAAGGAAATGTTTACTCACTCACTCAGGAATATTGAGGAGAAGAGTGATTCAAGACTTTTCTAAATATTACTCGTCAGTTCAAGCAAGGAAGGGATGTTTCGGAGAGAAAAGTGCATTGTGGATGTATTTCGTTGAGAAAAAAGCAGCCCACATTTTTCGAAACAACTTGATGCTCACTAAATACTTTTCTGAATAATATACACATAATAAGAGAAACGTCTGTTTCATATAAAGCTACACATTTTGTTCGCAAGCAGCACAACACAGACGAGTCATTCGTGAGCTTTTTAAAGGTCTCCTAAATATTCAGTTGACTGTTTCTCTCATTCACATTTTTTTTTCTTTTATATTTTTTCTCATGGTCGTTCTTTTTCTCTCTTCTGATGCACACTACTTTCACATCCATTTTGAAGGGAAAATGAGATTTGAAATGAGGAAAGAAAAGAGAGATGAAAATACAAAGAGCAAATGGCTTGTAAAAATAATAACATTGCATATAAAATACACTACTTAGAGTGAAAAAAACAAGTGACTGGGATGACTGAGTCAAACAAGCTGTAACGTTTCTTTTAGTGTGTTATGGCAGAGTCATTGCGCTTCTTTTCATTTTCATTTTCATTGCTTTCCTTACACACGGACAAAAATGGAGTTGTGCATTTAAATAATATTGAAATACACACGTAGTAGTCCCTTCTAGGTAGGCGTGTGGCCATCGTCGTCATTTATACAATAAAAGGTGGATGTGGATGTGGATAAAGGAGATGGAACAAAGAACATACGTAATATGAAATGGTGGCGGTTTTGTAGTTTACTTGTAGTTGCTTCTCTGTATTATTATTACACGACATTATACCTACCTACCTAACAGTTTTTATTCTGACTACCTACAAACAAAACCAGAGACATGGAAAGTGGTAGTTGTAATAAGTGTGCCCATTGAATACATAAACTCTTTTTTACTCTATAATAAAAGAGTATAAAAAAGTTGGTTAGCAAAAACAAACAGCAGAATTTTTTCCTCTTTTCAAGAGAAACAATCTTTTTGTAATCTAAGTTTTTCATTTTTACGAATGGGGAAATGAGAAAAGAAAATCATAACTTGGATTTAACATACCTTTCTATTTACCTAAGATAAAAAAGCAGAGAATCATAACAAAAACGGCTCTCTAACTGTAACTGTAACTGTGACGTTCGTTATGTACATATAAAGAGGAGCGCGTCGCTCGCAAGTGAGTGAGTGCGAGACGTTTTTGTTTGGTTAGGTTAGTAAAGGAGGAGAAATGAAAACTTTTCTCTGTCACATTACATTCATCTGTGGAGCACATAAAAACACACTCTCTTACTACAATAGCACAGACTGGGTAAATGCGTAGGAAGGAAGGAAGGAATTAAATGATAAGAGTTTTTAAAAAACTCTTTTTTTCTAAAACATTTTCTTTTTCAATGACCACATTTTGTCCTGGCATAATTTGCTTCCAATGTAATCACGTAAATACTACACCATAATATCCCGGAGAAAAAGTAAATATTCATTTTTTACTTTGAATTTCAATAACGTATATATTTACATAGGGCAAAAATGAATGAAATGAGAGACTGGAAGAAAACAGTTTTTAAAGAAAACCGTGAAAGGTACTTTGGAAAATGTCAGCGAGGACAATTTCTTAAAGCTTATTAAAGTTAAATATTTCATGGATTGGAAATCGATTTATTCATTCATTGATTACATGAATAAATGTATTGAATTACCAATACCTGTGAACCCAATGACTTGTGTGCTCGAATGGAATTTATTTCTTATTTAAAATGTTTTTTATTGTTTTGCAGATGCAGTCAGGAGTGAAGAGACCAAGCCCGGAACCCGTACCCCCACAAGTAGTAAGCAATCCAACTACCGCTCCAGTCAAGAAACCAAAGCCACAAAAGAAGAAGAAGAAAAGGGATCCCAATGAGCCGCAAAAGTAAGTCACTCATTTCTCACTTTTCATTACTTCATCATAATTTATTATTGGCTGTTGATATATGTAAGTGAAGCGATTCAGTGACATGAAAATGCATTCATTTATTTCTCATTTTTCACTGTGTCAATTCAAAATAATTGGATAATAATGTCATTTCATTTTCTGAGTGAAGTGAAGAGGAAAGCAAAGTTCAATCAAAAATATTGTTCTTTTAAGAAAAAACGTTTTTAGTTAGTTGCTTGTATGAACTCCACCTTTTCAAAAAATATCCTAACAAGATAAGCCATCACATCATATTACTCAGTGAGCAGATCAGAAGGTAAAAGTGCAAGAGATTTTAGAGTGGAATTATAAAAGTTTGATTTAAAACGTCTGAAAAACTTGCATGAAATGAGAATGCATCTCAGGTAAAATTTGATTTTCTGCTGCTTCATGCTCAAAAGCATTCATAAGATAACTAAAGAGGGCATTTTCCGTTTTAAAGTCTTCACTCAACACTACACACAAAGCCTATAGCAGCACATTAATCCTAATCTTCTTTTATTGTGACGAAAAAGGAAACTAAATAAGAAGACACAGTTTACATGGGGAAATCGCTAAAAAACGTCTTTGTTGCTTTACTTCACTTTTTTCCCCTCTTTCACTAAAAAGATATTGGCTACATCACTTGTCACAGGAATTACTTCTTACGTGTACACTCCCATCAACTTTAAACATTTTTTTTTCTCCTTCTCTGTAACACGCATTTACCGTAAACTAACCCAAGTTAGGAGATGCTTCTCTTTTCTTTCTTTCTCTTTTTACACACACAGAGAGAGAGAGAGAAAAGTATATAAATAATATTCCCATTGAATGACAAAAAAACGAAGGGAAAGAAAGGAGAAAAAGAAAATTGAAAGTGCTTTTATCTCAAATTGATTCTCGGGGACATTTTTGTTTTCTCCTTTTTGATATTTTATTCGGTTTTCACACACTCCACTCTTTCAAGACAAGGAAAAGGATAAGTAAAGTACAGAGCTAGTAGTAGTATGTATGTATTTAACTCTTATTCTGCCTGTACCCGGAACACTCAATGTGCATTCTTAGGTATATTTATAAATTATAGGAAATTCGAAAGATACATAATACAATACAGTATCAAGTCGAATGAACGCTCCAGTACATACAAGAAGAGACAGTAAATAAAAAGTGTGTACTAAGAAAGAAAAGTAAAGTGCGATCATGATGATGTTGATGATGAGCACGAAGAAGAGAAAAGAAAGGAGAAACAAGAAGCAAAAGAAAGGAGGTGGTAGTATTGGAGAGAGTGAGAGTGAGAAGAGACAATTGGATGATATAGGCTAGAGATAAAGAAGGGTTTGAGGTGGTAGTATAAAAGACAATAATAACGGCATCATCATCAATATTATTATCAGCATCATAGCCGGGTGCAAGTTAAGGAGAGAAAGAAAAGAAAGTGTAAAAAAACGGTGGTTGTGTTGTGTTGTGTTGTAGTGGCGGCAAGGGAAGTGATAATAATAATTCCGGCATGTAGTGTGTGCCATTAGTAAGTACTTGCTTCCTTATTTTTATACTCCTTACAACAGCTAGTTATCCACATCCAAGAGCCACCCACATGGTTGACACATTTTATGTGGGATGGGATGTCGTTCCTCCTTAGTTTCTCTCACTCACTCACTAGTATCACTTTTCTTTTCTCTGTGCTTTCTCATGTGAAAGAAGAGTTTCAACTTGAGCCCTTTTCAATGTTGTTGACGCCAGCAACGAGATAGAGACGTATTCATTCATTCATTCATTATAGTATAGTTCAGTGAGAACACACACGTTTCGCGCCTTGCGCCCCTAATAGAAGATAGAAACATCATCCGGCATCCTTCGTCTTTCAACACTTTCTTTTCAAGTTGACATTGCCTTCAGTTGTTTTCCCCTTGTACTTTGTCTCGTAATGGAGAGCTATCCTGTTGCTACTACTCCACTTATACATACATTATATCCTGATAGTAGTGGCGAACGGAAGGATCCATTTTTTTCTCCGTCTAAATATGTATGTGCCTACCACTACCAGCGGCAAACGATTTAGTACTGACAATGGAGCTACTAGACTTGAAAACACCAAAATTCAAAAGGGAGAGTCGATTTATACATAGGTAGATTTACATCCTTTAGTTCGAAAATCATTCGAGAAATTGGTAATTATTTTCGAACTCACCATATAAAATTACGTATTTGACTCTCCGTTTTTCATTTCTAAAGGCATTTCAATGCTACTAGTTCAACTGTGAGTATTGGCTGCATAAAGTTGTGTGTTTCTTTATAAGTAAGGTACTTAATGTCACCATTGCACTCACTCGAGTTTCTTTGAAAAGAGTGTCAATACCAATCTTGTCTTGTCATTGAAGATAAGCTCTCTCTCACACACTACTATGTATGTACCTACCTATGTACGTATGAAAAAGCTGATTGAGTTCGACAGCTTTCTCCGTACGTGTCCTTGTTCGGTTTCAAAAAAGTAACAAACGCTAAAAGTACCCAAATAAAAAACATGGAAAATGTGGAAAGAAAAATGTTTCGATAAGTTGGTATTATGTTATGTGGTCACATTTAACAATTATATTATCCTAGGAAAATTTATCGAGGTTTGAAGAAAAGTGAAACTTTTTTTTCATCTTTGAGTATGAGTGAATATGATGTAAATTGGATGGGCAGGTTTTTAAAGAGACAAAGTAGAGAATTGTTATTAAATATCGTATTGTAAGAACAGAGTGATAACGCCCAATTTTGGGTTTAAGGGTGTCAGCTGTGTTAATTTTGCATTCTATGTGGTATACGTACATACATACATGTGTCCATTTGGTATCTGGCTGCCTGGTACAATAAAAATGAAGATGTGAATGCAATCCAGGACAACATTTTTATTTTTCCTTTTTATACTGACATTCTTCTTCCTAGTCTTATTCAATTGTATTCACTGATCAGCTCGGATTGACTTGATGAGCTCTGATTTGACATTGATATGTTGTGATGTGATCGCTCTTTACTTCCTTCTGCTTTATTTACTTTAGTCAGGCTCACTCAGACAAACAAGGGAATCTTATGTACATACATATGTAAGAACAGAATATCCTGTTGCAACAAAAACAAACCGAACCATAGCATCACTACTACAAAGCAATTCACCCTGAACTGCAAACTTCCTTATCGATGTTTTTTTTCTGTTTATGGTTCATTTTGTTAAAGTTAGTGTTCCACTACAGTATAAAATCTCATTGTTTATTGCCAAGAATCGTTGAGACTAACCTATCTAATCTCATATGTGGAAAAGCTTTTCTCTGTTTTTTTATCATTGTTTGACAAGGCATTATCTTACAATATAATGGCGATGTGCATTTTCATTTTATTTCATGTATTTGAGAAACCATAATGGGGAAAGTGGAGAAAAGAAAAAAGCCTTTTTTACTCTCATTGAAATTCTTTGTTTGACTACAAATTTACCCTCAACTTTATACAAGAGATGAGATGAGCTTACTGCTACTACATAGATATCAATTTCACAATTTGACAACTTTTTCCAGCAAAACTGTTCCATCTCCATCTAAACAAACGATGATGATGACGATACAGTTACCTGTTTGCTCACTTATCAATTTTCCGGATCCATTTTCATCCCGTCATGTCATATATGTCATCTGCTGACAAGAAAAAAAATTGCACACACTAATTCAAATACATGACCTAGGATAGAATTTTTTGGCTGTGTTTTAATTAAGTGAATTGATTTGACGCTACATTTATTCTAAATTGTGGTTATTTATTAGATGACTAAGAAAGATTTTTTTCTTTTTTCAGGCCAGTTTCAGCTTACGCTCTGTTCTTCCGAGACACGCAAGCTGCAATCAAGGGTCAAAATCCAAATGCTTCATTTGGCGAGGTGTCAAAAATCGTTGCATCAATGTGGGATGCTTTGGATGCTGAGCATAAGAACGTAAGTATTTCCAATAACAACATTTTTCACTATCTCATTTCTAATTATAGAAAATGCTTCTTGCTGCATCAAAACATTCAGTGACCTGTGCATGCTCAAATATTTTTATTGATCAATTACCCTAATGCATATTTAAAATGCTTTTTCTTCGAATTTTTTATGGATGAATCTGCCTAATTAAATTAGAGGGGAATGACGTAAAAATCGTATACTCTTACATACTCAACCTCCACTTTCTAGAAATTCTCTTTTATTTAGTTTTCTAACAAAATAGAATAAAAAATGTGAAAGAGGACACCACCAGCTTCGTCATCTCATCTTATCAACCTGATTTCATGGAATGAAATGAAAAATAATAATAATGATACTAAAAAGAGACAAGTAAAGAATCCTGCAAAGTTTTCAATTAATTTCACGCAAAACAACACAAGAGGAGCAGAGTGAGTGAATTAAAGGATTTTTGTTTCAGTTTCACTCACAGTTCTTGCTCTGTTCCCCTTCTATAGCCCCCTTAGTTGCTCATTTGCGTAGGTTTACAGTTTCAAAATAGAAATCAGTTACAGTGACACTCAACTGCATTTCAAGGGCTTATTTGATGCAGTACGAGTTTCAGCTGGAATTTATTTTTACTCTGCATCTGATTACATGAGGGTAGAAAAATAAAGTTTGCCATTTTATGCAATGTAATGTAGGTATTTACTAAATAATACTCTGAAAGGTGGTAAAAAGTATAAAAACGGTACAGGTTGAGGAATTAAAGCTCACAAATTTTCCGACGGAGATGTGATAACTGTTTTTTAAGGATTTACGTCATTTTTCATGATTATCATAGAGAAACTATAAAGATGGTTATCTAGTACACCCCTAAAAATGAAAATACAAAAAACAGAATCTCAATCGCAACTGCTTAACTTCAACTCAATAACAACTCGAAAAAGCTGATTTCATTGTTTTTACGTAAATACTAGTGGAGTGCTCCATTTCATTCTCATTGTGTATCAGAAGTGGAGCGTTAAGTTAAAACTTACCTATCGTTATCGTCATCCTCACCCTCCCGTGTCTTCCAGTTTTTCACTAACTACTCTAATATTATGTATATGTAATGCATTATGTATATTTTTGTAGGAATTTATTCGCTCGAAAAGTTACTCTGCACTAGAAAGTTACGTGGCGTTCCCCACTTGCTCTTTTTTTCTTTGGGAAGACTCTTCTTTCCTCCATTTGCTAATTAAGGTGACCATGATACATGTGATGGGGATATTGAACATTTTTTTCTTTCTCTTGCCAACTTTTTTGTCAGCTTAAAAATGATTGAAATGTTTTTCCAACTTGGATTTTTTTCCTCTTATTTTTCTTCTTCTATTGTTTTTACAAGAAAACGCAGTCGTGGTGGTGGTGGTGGTGGTGTGTGTTATTATGGGTTTCGAATGAGTTGAGATGAAAGTAAGAAAAAGATACTTTGCACTTTTCTACTTCTAAGAAAACACAGCCACACTCAGCATATGGATTTTTATTATGCAAGTACAGAGTACAACTGAAAGAAAAAAAGAGTGGAGAAAAAGGGATATTTTTGATATGTATGTGGCAATGCTAATATTAATGGCTGGAGAAAAAAAAAGTTTGTTTATTTTGTGAATTCTGGGATTTTATGAGTTTTTTGTTTGTTTGAATCCTTAATTTCTTCCCAAGGCTTTACTTTACTCTTACTCCTCGACGTATTTTCTTTTATTTTTGTGTACAGAAAAGTTTTCCTTTTTTTGGGGAGGAAAAAAAAAGAAAATGTTGCTGTATGTGGATGTGGAGATTGTAGAAATGTTTTAGAGAAAAGTGAAGTAAAATAAAGTTAAAGAAGGACGTAATTGTATTGTCTGGGAAAAAATAGTGATTTTCTACCCTTTCGCAGTGCTTTCCCTTTTCTTCTTCGTCCTCAAATTGAATAATAAGTTGAAGTTTATGAAATATTATTTTTTTCTCTTATTTTATTCCTACTGCCGTCAACTAAAGTCAAGTCAATGCTGAAATGCTAATTTATCCATTTTTATGAATGAAAATACTTTTACTTATTCATTTTAAAAGGGTGCACTGGGAATTTCATTTCTCTCTGGACTTTCCCAAAAATTCTAGTAGCAAAAAAAAGATAAAGATGATAATACAAAATACGCATCATTTATCAATTTCCCTTTTATTTTTGACACTCTTCTTCTGATAATGATAATCACTTGGAAAAAAACTTTTTTTTCTACCTTTCCGTAAATAAAAAATAGGAAAATTATTAGATCGCTGTTTTCTACACGCTTTTGTAATGGTTATTAAATGTATGTATTCATTTCATTGCATAATCGACGATGATGATGTTTTGGTGGAAATTCGTTTTTGCGTCTAACTTTTTTCCCCTGAATGAATTTACCATTTACATCCTCATTATTTACTATTACGGGAGTAAATTTCTTTGTATTTATTTATGATTTAGAGATTGCGTTGTTTTATGCATCACGAAGCAAGTAAATATTTTTTTTAGGAAAAAATACCCTCTTTATAAATCTTTATTACACTAATTAGATCACTTTTTGTCATGCTTCTTGATAATATATAATAATACTCTGTCTCAGCACAACAGAGCTGTCCGCAGGATCCTAATTACACACATGTATGTGCGTAACATTAAGAATAATGCTTTTCGTTGAAAACCAACTGTAATAAAAACAGCAGAAAATTTTGATTGTAAAAAATGCCCCATTTTCTCTTTTCCTACATTTCCATGATCTACGATACGATTATATTGCCTAATTACTTTTCTCAAGCTGAGAGGACCTTACATACTCAAACACACATGTCTCATGTCTGCCTGCACTTAATTAGCCAAAAGTTAAAAGCTCTAATGTTTATTGAAACGATTTGTCTAAGTTTTTTGTTTCATTTTTTGTATTCTGAAATGAAGCTGAACCACGTTTTGTTGACAATGATTGTATTAAATTTTACCTTTATGATTCATGATATCATGATAACGTACCTACTCGGATTTTGCAAATCTGTCACAATAATTATTTTTATCTTCCCAATTTTACAACCCCCGTTCTCATCAAGAATGCACGAAGAGAGTGGAGTGAGTTTAAGTAGTGCAGGCAGAGTGCTCGATTTTTCTCACAATCACGAAATCATGGAAGCAGAACAGGGGATATTTCGTTTTCTTTTTAAAAAAATGCACAAATCGAATCATTATTGTAAGAGCACGGTGGAAATTACTCGCTTATTTCAATTTCTGTGTGTAGTGATAAAATGAAGTGAAATAATAATAAGAAACAACCTCTTGAAATAATTTGAAGATGATGCATACAAAAGTAAAGACAATTGTAATACTGAAACACTTGTGATATTCTATTTCACTTATCTGTCCCTCTCTACGCAAAGCAGGGTGAATTTCTCATCAGTCAGACAAAATTTTTCCCATTTTCAAATTTTTCATTGCTTTAGTTTAGTTAGTCAAGTTAAATACAGACAGAGTGGGTTTTTTTCTTTTGTGTTATTATTTGGATTTGGATGATAATAATGATATTTTATACTCATAGTTATTTAAATAGGCAAGTTTACCTTTTCAGAGTAAATAAATGGAGAATTCTTGAAAAGCAAATTACAGTCATTTTTCAAGCATCATTACATTTCCCGAGGAAAATCTATTTCTGCGTAATCATTAAAGCGACTTAATTATCCGTGAAGAAAGCAGCACAGCAGCTTGCAACTCTCTGCTACATGTTACAATATAAGGTAATAGTATCCCACCATTACAACGCAGGTGTTCATTTAGACGTAAATACATTGAACATTTCTAAAATTTAGATAATTTCGCCCTGAATGCCATTTGCCTGTAAAATAACATTTTTCTTGCGTTATTAACATTTTCATTATTAATCGATGGGAAAACGGATGGATATTGTATTCCTTTGATGATGTATATTATTTCAAATAAATTGTGTAAATACGCAATTTCCAAAATTAATGACCATAATTTGCTTACAAGGAGTTTTTGCATGTAGTATTTATTTTAGACGACAATGTTTCTACTCAGTACTGCTCATGAATGAGTAATTTAGGAGAGAGACGTAAACTTCTCTGTGACAGAGGGAGAAAATAATTATTAAATATTTACTCAAAATAACCCATCTGCAGCAAAACCTAAGTTATATAAAGATGGCTTGATAATGATTAATGATTGCACATTACAACCATTAAATACGTAGCATTAATTTATTTTATGATGGTGAGCTTTGAAATGGGAATTTATTTATAAGTGGGTGTGTAGAGTGAAAATCTGTCCGGGAAAATAAAATAAATTTATTTGTATGGAATTTTTAGCATTTGCGCACCCTATAATTTTTATTGTAATTAGAAACCAGGAATTATTTTAATTTATTTCTCTTCTATTTTATTACAGGTGTACAAGAAAAAGACGGAAGCCGCCAAGAAGGAATATTTGAAGGCTCTGGCAGCTTATCGAGCAAGTCTGGTGTCTAAGGTATGTACTGAAAAAACTTTTTTTCGCAGTCAAATTGACTCCATTAAAATTGGGGATGAAATACTTGGCCGAGGTTCAATTGCGCGGTGATTTCATGACGCCTCATTTATTTATTATTAACCTGAGACAAGTACAAAATTTCGCAGCTCTATATTTAATGAGACACTTGAAGAAATTAACTATTCTTGTTTGCAAGTATAACTTGGTTCGAAAATCGAATGAGAAAAATCAACTATTTGAAACAAGCTAATTATAATTAGGGCCGAGTCGTAAGGTCTGTGGCACGGAATTGGTATTGTCATGTACATACAATGAACTAACGTTAGTTTTTACAATGCCCCATAAAATAAGTAAAATTCTAGGATAAAAAACATTTTCTATTTTACATACTTCCAAGATCATGTGCATTTGAATATTTTTTGTTCATTATTTATCACTTTAGTATATGTATGTAGTAAAAATATGAAATCTGTTGCTTAAAAGATTTTTTTCTTCCTAAAAAAACGTCTGTCAATTCCCAGAAAGGAAGTGATGATTATGATTATGATGATAACTTTTACAACTGGTTTGTCAGCGTGAAAGATGAAGAGGGGGAATGTGATGTGAGTTTGCTAATATAATATAAATGCATTATGTTACATTTATTTCGACTACCTACGATCATAGCATCCCGTCATATCACAAAGTGTCAAAAAATATTTCCCTCTGGATTTTCAATTGAGCACAGTTGTCACGAGAAGACAAGATAATGTTAATACTCCTCCTTGCCACTTTTATGCCGGTTCTCTCTGACTTTTTCGTTTGAAAGTTTCAATCAAAGAAGCTATTAAACTGTAGTAAATATGCACCTAGTCACTTTAGTCGTGTCGCTTTTGTCCCGTCCCGTCTTTGTCTTTTCTCTCGTTATTTTTGCATTGCTGGGAAATTGTGCATTAGCTACTCGAACAATATTGTAATGAATGAGTGTAGCATTATTGTTCCCAGTCCACTATTTTTTAGGTAAAAATCATACTCTAGAAGCTCTTACGGTAATGCACCACTACGTCAGGAAAATGTTTATTTTAAGAATGAAAACAACATTTTTCTTGCATACATGATTTTTAATGGGCATCTGTGTGCGTGTAAAGGAAAATCTAAGTCTCTTACATTATCCAGAATAAAATAGCAGCTTAATTCAGCCTCCCCTTTCTTATTATTACAATGACAATGGCATTATTGCTCACTTTAAACTGCTCCCACTTCTGCTTTTTGCTTTACAGTTACCTACCTTTATTTTCTGCTCTGCTCTACATAAAACAAAGTCTCTCTTGAAAGATCTCCACGGGGCTTTAGATAAATGGGAATGTTTGAGAAAGAAAATGGTCCGAAAATTGCTCACTCACATTGCACTTTGTTTCATTGTTGAAGTGTTGAGTATCATTTCATTTGGAAATATTTAGTGACTAAAACATGCTGCTCCTTTAGTTGATGACATTCCGAATAAAATGTCTCAATTCAACAATACATGCATAGGTAATTTTGCTCTGTGAAATGTGTCTAATGTCTGTATTAGTAGAGTACAAAAAGAATCGTTTTTATATGAATGACGGCTTATTTTTGTGCGAAATAGGGAAACTGGTGCATCTCATATTTAGTGTTTTGAAGAATTTTTTTAAAACTGCCTTCGGTGTTTTTCCTTCACATCACATCACATCATCATTATCATGCTCATATCATCATCGTCACATCACTTTAAATATGACGATGACGATGAGTACCTAAAGAATCTTCCGTGGAGTGGAGGAACAGGAACAAAGAGGATGCAGATGAGGAGACGTTTCTTCTTTCTTTTTATAAAAACTGTCTTTGTCTTATAAAGCAAGAATGGAGTGAGTAAAAAAAGAATGGAGGAATTTGTGTCTGAGTGTGACATAAAAATGGCGAGGAAAAACGAGACAATTGCAGCAAAAAAGCAACAATGCTGGTGTTAGTGTTGCTGGTACTGGTGGTTACTGTTACTTACTCTTTGATGATATTTATGTATCTACTTTTCTTCTTAAACGTTATATCTCTATCATCACATCACACTTATCTGCTGAAAAAAAAGATGAAAAAGTGCCAAATTATGATAATAACGTCATTTGTGATATACATAACAAAAGAGATGATTTTAAGCGAAAATCCGGCTGCCTTTCCTCTTCTAAGAAAAAAGAGTTTTTTTTCTGTTTCCCCCATGAATTCCATTCCATAACTGGCAGTTTATTACTAGAAAGGAAAAAAGGAGATGCGTCTTCTTCTCTGCTCTTGTAGTCTTGTTCTTCATGGTGGTGGTGGTGGTGGTGGAGGTAAACTCGTTCCGTTTTGTGATGTTCGTGTTCCCTTTTTAACTGAAACTCTCGTTTTACTCCAAGTGAGTGGAGTGGAGACAGGCAGAGTGATATGATGTGATGGGATGGCACTCTTCTTCTTGCTTTGTCTATTTTCCTTCCTCACACTTCCTTCCCCTATGTATTATGGATGTCTTTTTAGTTCCGTTTTTAAACCTTTTTTTTCAGTCACACATTTTGCATAAGTACTGGGTAGATACATAACATTACATAATAGGTACATACATAGTGCATGTCTCCTCCGACATCAACATCTTCCCTGCAGTATCTTTGCAAGGATTTTTTTATTCTGGATTTTTAACCGTTTTACCCTGAAGAGGTGCGTGTTTTGTTTGGTTGTTTTGCAAATTAGATAAATCTTTTGATTTTGATGTGATATAAATACTCTAATGGGATATTAAAATTTTATCTGATGTGATATAAATAACTAAAGTATTTAACTGTGGATCCTTTGTTAAATAGTTGAAGTTTGTTAAGTAACATTATTAAAGCCTAATGAAGCATGTTTTCCCAGAAGAGCTGAACAACAATACAAAACTCGTGCTTAGTCTAGCATAAAATGATTAAATTAATACCAAGAAGAATGATCTTGTTGAATTTGAGTGTTTGTGGACATAGAAGAGACACACTTTTTTAGCAAAAGATTTTTTCTCAAAATAATTTTCTTCTCAGTACATTTTTCCCAACGATATTAAGTTACGTAAATGTCCTTTTCCAATAATATCGTATGGTCCAAAATGGCTTGACAACATATTCAAGCTATGTTAATAAGTCTACGTTCCTTGGTATGGTCATTATTCAAAAGTAAGCCACTAACAGATTAAAGACCAATATCCACGAAACATTTATGATTTCACATTGTGGCCATTTATTTGAGCCACAGGACAGGACATTTACGCATCGCATAATTCTTGTCGCTTGTCTTCTCTAAGAATGACTGCAATGAAATGCAATGCATCATTCAAGTTCTGGGAATTAATAGAAGAAGCGACTGTCATTGATCTCCTTTGTTTCAGTTCACTTCAGTTCAGTCATTGTTAAAAACGATGTTTTGCCCGGGGCAAGCTCAAACTCCTCATTTGTCTCTGTCTCTGCGAAAACAATGGAATCCGGAAGTGGCCGCAAGCATGTAGATTTTATAAGTGTCTCGGGATTCTTATTCATGAGGTTTGGTTGGTTGGATAAAACGGTTCAAATTGATTAGTCTTATGAAATGAAACCTGAAGATGTTCAAGGAACAAAATAAAAATAAATTAAACCTGCTTGATTGAAATTCTCACATTGCCCTCAATCTTCGGTTCTTTTTTATGCTGTGACGCATTACCTACCCCGAAGCTCAGCTAAATATAATTCAGTATCAGTAGTTAAATATGTGTCAGTCGTAGAAATCTTTTAATCATAATGTGATTCATTAAACATTTTTAAAGCATTGATTGAATGATTGAACTAGGATAAACTGAGATTACAAGAAAGCAAATTCTTCCTATTTTATCACCGTGCAATTGCAGCGACAGCTATTTACTTCTAGATAGAAATGAAACCGATAAAAATCTCTTTTTAATAAGGTTGTAAAGTTGTAATATTAAGCAGTTAATATTTAATCAATCATGTGTATGTATGTACCTACCTAACACACACAGCGAGTAAAAAATTGTAGCCGCAGCGGATCAAGAAGTTTCGCATTCAATTCCTTTCAATGAATTTAATGTTTTGCATTAATTTCTTTTAGGGAGCACCGACAGACTCTGCTGACGGCAGTGGCATGTACCCACCACCCAGTTTCAATGCTTCAATTTCGTCAAGCCAGCACTATCAGTCTCACGCGCAGCAAGGTCAAAGTTATTACTCTGCGGGTCAAGGAGGTCAAGCTGGAAAGAAATCTCAGCAGTCGCCACAGTCGTCTCAACCAAATCCAGCGAATCAGCAATCTCCGCAGCAAGGCCCTGGCTCTGTCTCACAGCCACCTCCGGGAATGCCACCGCCGCCAAACCAGCAAACGCAACCCCAGCACAGTCCCGTGCAGCCACCATCTCAGCAGCAGGCAATGATGCAGCCGATGACAGGTGGTCACCACATTGACTCCAATCAGTACGGTGGAATGAGACCAAGTCCTGGTGGATACATGGGCACTGTATGTCAACACAATTCAATTCAATTAACCAATTAATTCCTATATGCAATAAATTGATTATAAAAACATTATTTTTTAGATGGGCGACACAAGTCACAGTCACACGATGGGCATGCAGGGAGGGATGCATCACGGAATGGGTGGTCACGGAGGACCAATGGGCCCTTCCGGTCCCGTCATGAGTCACATGAGCTCAGATGGTCATGACCATTCGCAGCGGCAAATGTGCGTTCGCAACGGTTGCAATAATATGGCGATCACAAGCCCGGAGTGGGAGAATGAATATTGCAGCTCGGACTGCGTCGTAACGCACTGCAGGCAAGGCTTTTCTTCTCCAAATTCATCTTATTCTTCCCATCATCCACAAACCAAATATGTTGCTGCTGCTTACTGGCGATAGCTTCTTTCTAAAAAACCGTTAGTGAAAATTATCATTGTCTTCATTGTCAGTTTCGACACAGACAGACACAGTCCTTAGACAGACGCGCCTTCACCAAATTTATGCTTGTCTATATAAAAACTCTTTTTTTCTAATTCTACGTATCTCTCCATCAAAATGAATATTCATTTTTTTCGCCAACTTTTTTCTTTCGTCTTTTTGAAATCTATCAAAATTCTTTCGTTTCTTCTTTAATTCTATTGTAGTTTTCCCCGCTGTATTTTTTAAATTGTGCGTTGCAAATTTGCGAATATGGAGCTGTCACATATTTTATTTTTATTTGTCTGAGCGTGAAACAATATTTTTTAAAGGAGAGAAAAAAATTCAGTTTTTTAATCAGATTTCAATTTTTTCTATATTACACAGGGATGTCTTCACGAACTGGGTTTCAACCAACCAACCAGGGAATCCAAACTACGGGAATGGCGTCAAGTAGACAGAAAAATTTAAAAATGTCTCACAAAATTGAAACAATCACATTTTTTCCATCAAGAATCATGAATTACAACTTACAAAGAAACAACCTAAGTAAGAAGCTTCTCAAATCGTACCATTTCACAAGCACACGTACAATTTTTCTCATTAAGTTGTGAAAAAATGGAAATCTAGACTAAAATCTAAGATTTTAATTGAACATCCGTTAGAAATTTTAAAACACTTAGAAGATAAATGTAAGCAAGCACTAAATCACATTTTTAATTAGAAAAAAATCAAAGTCGGCGCGAGCGAAGCAAAATGCTGAGAATTTAAATAGTAGAAAATTAAAGCTAATTAAAAAAGCTTTATTTAATTAAGATAATGTGCGGGCAGGATATCAAAGGCAGCCAGTGCCAGTATAAACAGAAAAATGCTTCGATTTTTTTTATTTTTAGTTAAAATCTCGAACAAAGAATTTGTATTAGGTAACATAATTATATTTTATTTTTCAAGGTGTCAGCTTTAATTAATAGGAAATTCCGTCTAAATATCTCACACTTCCTCGCCCATTTAATGAAATATCTTTTATTGTTTGTATGTAGTTAATTGTATAAAGATAAGCAATATTTTTTTTATTTTACAATCTTTCTCTATTGTTGTAATAAAATGCAGTTGAGTTTAGTGCGAAATATTGAAAATTGTTCGGAAATATTTAAATCAGCATGAGTTGTAAACCTCGTGTGTTTAGTGATTTTGCTGGCAATGCAAGTTTAAACTAGGTTAAATAATAAAATTCATAATTAATTGTACAGTAGAGTTTTCGACGGCAATTTTTTTCGTTTTAATGTAACAAAAATAAAATAACGTTTAATCGCTACTTACACAAACACATACAATGTTTTAATTAAGATAAATCATAGTAGATTTAACAATGCTAGGCTTAGACTAATTACAAGTAGAGTATAGGATAGTTTACATTTACTGTCGACATAATTAATTAACTAATAATCTTATCGTATTAATTGGAGAAATAAAAAAGTGAAATACTGTATCGAGCAATACATACACGCATGTAAAATATAAAACACAAATATTAAAACTAATTACTATTATCGTAGATTAGGTCAACCTGTTGACAAATTGATAAATTAAGTTAATCGCACTAGCACATGCACTTCGTGTTAATTAGCAATTAACAAAAAATGGAGAAAATTACCTAGCCGGTTAGCTAGCAGGAATTTCTGAATGTAATTTAGTATATAAGAAATCATTAGTATTTAGTCGTGTACCACCAACATTTAATACATTTACTGATAGATTCAATTATCTTTTTAAAATACAGCAATTTTTAGTTAGGAAAACAGAAAAAACGTACATTCCACAATAATAATAATTGTAATTGAATAAGTTACATTGATGGAGTTGTCGAAAGAAAAAGTTTGAGGATTGAAGATGACGTTTGAAGATGACGATGACCTTTTTGCCGGTCGGAAAAAATAGTCTCACCAAAGTTTTTAAGATTTCTGTTATAAAATGTTATTACTTAATTAAGGCTTTATTGTATAAAAATTAATACGGAAAATACATTTTAATACTGTATTTAATTAAAATCAAACATTATTACAGCGTACGTCGGTTATCATATGATAATTATTTATTAATGAAACCAATCGGTATTGAAAATGTAAATTTAACTACCTTATCCTAATTCAGTGGAAATGTTAAGAAAATAATACTTAATTAAGTTGTTAATTAAGATTGTAATGCAATTTGCTATTTAAGATTTTAAAACTAGTATTGGTGGAAACGATGAAAATTTGGTAGACTTTACTTGAATAACTCGTCATGATATTGATGCTAAATGTATAAAAAATACCAAGTGAATTAATTAAAACTTTTAGCGTCGTTTGAAGTAGGTTGTAAAAAATTAATGAATGACGAATTTTGAAGCGATAAGTTTTTTAGAAGAACAAAAAATCATTTTCACCATTATACACCAATTCTATGGCGTTACCTTCAGCATGTTATGGCATGCTCGAAAAAATGATCTTCATTAGTTAAATTTTCTTACAATTACATTACAACAAGATTCCAATTTTATTGTGCATGTTCATTGAATTTGGAGGACGTTCTTGTTCTAAATAAAACAACTTTTCTTAAGTAGTTTTGTGCATAGGTAGTTAATTTTTATGTGAATCTGTAGCCCGGAATATAAATCAAGAGTATTTTTCCTATGCCTGCGTTAATCTTAATTATCACACATTAATTATAATTAAATACACAACACAAAAGATGAGTTGATATAATTTTGTTTCAAAATGTAATTCACTCAAAGAACTTTTATTTCTTGGTTGTATGTAGTTTTTAAAAAACTTTTAGCTGATTGCATGTATATATAAATACTATTAGTTAATTAAGTAAATACATTGAATATTGAAAGTATAAAAGAAGCGCGAAGGCAAGCAACAAATAACTGTGAAATGTTGTGTATATGTTTTAATTCTGATACTCTAGATAAATACTACCCATTGAGTATTTTAATTGAAGTTTGTAGTTAGTTAGTTGTAATCGTAAAACTTGTCTGTAAGTATACTAAAGAAAGAAACAGAAGTATCAAAGTATCCTAATTAATGAAAATTCATTTATAAATTAATTTAGGTTTAAACGTATACATCTAAATGATAAAGTAAAAATTATTATGAATATTAAAAATTAATTACAATTAAAATTATGTATGTATGTACATGTAATGTTTAGAAAATGATACAGCATCCAATATTCCTATTACAATATGTATAATAATAAAAATACAAATATTATATCAATGTCAATAATAATTAATTATGATTATAATTTTAAGGAATAATAAAATATTTTAAAAAATTACAAAAACCGTCTCTTTCACGTTCATTTCTCAAAACCTTCAATGATTTTCATAAACATCCGGCTTTAGGGCTTTTAAAATCTGAATGTTTTAATTGGGATGGATTGCTAAAAACACGTTTTACTACTTTTACTTCATCTGGCAAGATAAGCTTATGATAAGCTATAATTGAAGATCATAGTGCTTGAACAATGAACAAAGGATTTTTTTTGCTAAGAGTCCCACGAGCCACGAGCTAGAGAAGCAGCGAGCAAAGCTCTTGAGGCGGGTACAAGAAACCAAATTTTTGCAAGTGTCTCAAATGGGAGAAAAACACCGATCCACATGCAGATGCACAGAATTGAACTTTTATTAATTCAAATCAAAATTAATCCAGGTTAAACGTTAAAGTTAACGCAACTAAATAATTAATCACATACGAACACTTCGGATATTGAAGAGAGTGAGTAAAATGAGGGTGTTTTAATTGCCAGTTTTTTTGGAATTAGGATTAAATCATTATCTTCCCGTTTTGTTTCAACCAGTTAATCAGTGCCACTAAATTAATAGTGGTTTTAATGAAATTAGCGTCGTTCGTTATTAAATGGTTTATTAAGTGAAAATGACGTTAAATTCGTACCTAACTGGGAAGCTGCTACTCAGCGGGCGGAGCTCCAGCTCGGCGTTTCGAATTGTTCCGGAGATCCTTCGAAACCTGTCGAGAAGCAGCACCAACTTCAGGATATGCAGTTATTCGTCTTTAAGTGTTAATTACCCCAAGAGCCATTGTTACAATTACAAAAGTCTTGTTAATGTTAATAATCGGTGGCGCCACAACAGTCACTGTCAGCAGAAGCCACATAATTGTAATCACCATTATTTCTTCACAACTAGTCGAAATTACGCGTCGCAGCCTTCGGCGAAAGCCAGTGCGTCGACGGGTTTAGCCGATCAGGTAATTTTTAATTAAATAAAAACTGTTTATTTCAATTTAATTAAGTGTCTGTCTTTACTTTCACAGAATTATAATTATAGGGCTTCTTGAGTTTTCTAATTGAATTATTAATTTGTAGGTTCTGCGATCGACTGCAGTTCGTGATGAGAAAGATGGAGAAAAGACTTCCGAGCACACTGACGATGACAAGAAGAAAGACGCCGAGAAGCAGGTTCGGGCGGTGAAATTCACGCTGCTCGCGTTTGGAGGAATCTTTCTGGGCGGAGCGGTTTATATTTTCTTTGAATACGGTATGTCATTTTTAGATTTAATTAAAATAAACACGAGTAAACAATTTTTGTTCTTGAAAATTAATAAATTATAAATGTGCTTGTATTAGTTTTTGATCTAATTTAATCAATCGCCTTTATTCCAGGATCGCCTCAGCTGAACCAGGATGGTCGACCAATGGTAGACGAATTTTCGCACCTGCCATATTTCCAACAATATTCAAACCGTGCCGTCGCCGAGGTCAAGGGGATGGTTACAATGGTGACGAATCCAACCAGGGAGAAACTTCTTCCCGACCCCGTCAAACCTCCGTACCATCAACCCCCTTACACACTTCTTATCGAACTGACTGGTGTTCTGGTGCACCCTGACTGGACGGTAAAACCTTGATGCTTGACGTTGCAAACAATAATTATGTAACTAATCTTTTGAAAATGACTAAATAAATTTTTAATTTTGCCCCCTTCTTTTTAATACAATTCCAGTACAAGACTGGATGGAGGTTTAAAAAGCGTCCGGGTGTCGACTACTTTTTAAATCAGCTCAGCGGCTACTTTTTTGAAGTGGTTATTTACACACAGGAACTCGGCTTCACCGCCTTTCCAATCATCGATGCTCTGGATACTCAAAATGTGGTTCATTACAGATTGTTCCGTGACTCGACAAAGTACGAGAATGGGGTCCATGTCAAGGACTTGGACAAAATCAACAGGGATCTTACAAAAGTCATCGCGATCGACTGGACCGACAAGGCTGTCTACCAGCACCGGAACAACGCCCTCATTCTTCCAAGGTGGAAAGGAAATGACGATGACAGGGCCCTTTTCGACTTGGCTGCTCTTCTCCAGAGTAATTAAATATTTTTTAAGAAAAATTGTCATTCTTATTTAACAAAATCAATCAATCTCTATATTAGACAGTTATAAATAATTTTTCCATTTTCTTTCCAGCTATTGGATCCAGTGGTATAGAGGACGTCCGAGGTGTTCTGGAGTACTATTCCAAGTTTGACGACCCCATCGCCGAATTTCGAAAGAAGCAGCAGGAGCTGGCGCTAAAGGAGAAAGAAATTAACGGGGAAAAATCCGCCGCTCCGCCCTTTTCGCCCGCAACAACGGGATGGATAGGCTCATTATTCAGAAAGAGTTAAAAATAGTATAGTCTATTTAAATAAAGAAATATTTACAGTAATTAAATTTAAAATAGAAAAAGTACACACAACAAACCGACATGCAACATTTCATTCGTCTCTAGAGCCAGAAGAGAATAATTAAAGTAATGAAATAATTAAGCTTAATTATTCTGTATTAGATAATTTAAAGAGAAATTTTAAACTGATGATCAATAAAAATGCTATCATTTTCTTTCTAAATTATAATTAGTTCATTTTAGCAAAATCTGCCATTTTTTGCATTTTCTTGTGACAACATTCTTGTCTTGTTCATTCGTCATTCGTGATGAATCAACCAAATAACCTCCGATGAGGGCGGATTGAGACGCGGGAATTATTATTTTTGAATACGTTTGCAAATATTGCTGTGTTCATTTCATTTCACTGTGATTGTGACTTGTCAGAATTCAGCTGCTCAGCCATCAGCCAGCATGTGAGATAATTGATCTATATTTAATTGGAAAAAATTAAATTAACTAATTATTGAACTAACTATTAAATTCAAGTTTAAATCACTTCAATTTTTCTTTTCAGTTTCTAGTGAATATCATTAACAGTTATCAATTAAGTTGAAAGTTTTTGTTAATTCTGCTGACCCAGAAAGAAATCGGAGCTTTTATTCAACAATTAAAGGGAATGAGAGACATTAATTATTCTGAGAGAATGGCAAATCAAGCTGGTGGGAGCAGTGGATTAAGAAATGATCAAAACGGTGCCGCTCCCCTATCCAGAGAAGACATTCTCAAATTAATGAAGGCGAGGGATGAAGTGGACGAGCAGATTCGAGCTCTCGGTGGAATTCTTGAATCAGTACGCTAACTGTTACACTTATGTATTTACAAGAATTAATTTGTAAACGTTTAATTGAAAATAATAATTTGATTCTTCACAGAACCGAATTGGCATGACCGAACCGTTAGTTGATAATGAAGGATATCCGCGCAATGATATTGATGTTTATCAAGTTCGGCACGCTCGGCATAAAATAATTTGTGAGTTCTAAAAATTTTACAAAATAAGAATTTTTACCTTCCGTCTGATTTGTTGTTTTTAGTTAGTTTAACGATGAATGATTAAATAAATCATTTGTTCGCTTTTCCAGGCCTTCAGAATGATTACAAATCACTAACGAAGCAAATAGAAGCCGGTTTGGAACGCTTACATCAACGATTAAAGGACGAAGGTCGCGTCGAAGGGCCCATGGACGTTGATGCTGATCCTGATCCCGAATTGTCGTTACAACCTATTGCGAAAGTTAACCTGGTTTCAGAAGGGTCACCTGCTTTTCATGCTGTATGTCAAAGTTAACTAAAGTATTGACAAATTACACCTTGAATGTTTAATTAGAAATTCAATTCAATGCTATTTGTTTATTCAAGGGTCTCAAAGTAGACGACATCGTTCTGTCCTTTGGAAGCGTGGATTCAAATAATTTCACAGGACTCTCTCAAATCGGTTCGCTGGTTCAGCGCAGTGCTGGAAGTATGATTTCCGTCAAGGTTAAACGGGACAGTGAAAACCGAACCCTGAAGTTGGCACTGATACCCGGCCCCTGGAGTGGAAAAGGATTGCTTGGCTGCAATATAATCCCAATCGAGAACGTAGAGAGATAATGAATTGACAAGTTTTTCGCCTCGCTCAACCGCTTTATTCTAGAAAACATTGAAATTCTCGTTTAAATGCACTTTGTATTTGAAATTCAATAAATCACTTCAAATTCTAAATAATCAGTGGATGCATCAAATCAAATCTGAATTACAACTTAAATACATGGCCCTTCTCCAACACCTGACTATTTCGTTAAAACTAATTAATAGTTATCTTGGATACAATGCGGCTGCTGAATGAACTCGCTGCCAGACAGCACCATGAAATGAATAATGGAGCTGAGAATGTTAAGGAATTTATTCTCCCTGATAAAAGTCAATATTTCAGTGTATTTAGAGACAGTTAGTTGCATTTTGCATTAATTTAATTAATTAACTCAACTAAAGTTAGAAGAAGAAGATTTTTTTTTAAATGGAGAAGCATAAAGATAGTTCAGGAGACTCAGCAGATAACAGGAGTAGTGGAAGCGCGAGTGTGAACGCAATTATTACAAACGCAGGGACCAGTTATAATAATAATTTTGCTTATTATGGTGGTGGTAGTAAATCCACCTTGGACACTGCCGCTGTTAAGAAGCAAAGAACTCCGCAAATTCTTTACAACTTATTCGCGCAGAGAAACAAATGGCGAAAGCATGGAGAGCTAAGGGTGTGCTGCAGAGAAACATTTATGTTCTCACCCGTCAAAACTTGGTGGTGGATGACTGAGATCTTTGTTTTAGTCACCACGATCGTTTTCGCTTACGAGTATGAAAAAATTTAATTAATATCTTCAAGTCATTCCATTTTCATTTTAAATAGAGTTTCATTATAATTGTCATTTTTAATTCTCCGCAGATATTTCTTCATTAGCAAGGTGGTTCTGGTGCCCGCCATCATTATCGCAATCCTGGAATGGATGGCTTTTTATAAGACCTGTCTCAAAGATCCCGGAGTGCTGCCGAGACCGCCATTTCTCGTCTCCTTCAGAACTCTCATCACTGTGCTGGCAACGTGGGAGCCGGGCGTTCGTGTAACTAAAACCGTCATTCATTCAAATGGAGCGACGGAGCAATTATCATACTGCTGGAGGTACCCCGATTATATTTTAGACTTCTCAGTTATATTAATTAAAGTTTCATTAATAATTTAGTCTTGTACTATGCAGGTGCCACCACTTCCGGTCTTTAGCAACAAGTCACTGTGCTATATGCGACTGTTGCATGAGTAAGTTTGACAGAGTTAAAATCACCAGTAAATACCAATTAAAGTAGGATAATTAATTTGATTAAATTAACTTTGTTATTAAAGTTCAACACGACCACCATTGTCCGGTGTTTGGAGGTTGTGTCGCACAAAATAATATCAGCTCGTTTCACGCCATGATCTCGTCGATGAGTGCGTTTTGGTTGTATTTAGTGGGATTCTGCATCTACGATATGTCAGCATCTACAGGTAAAAAGATTTTCAATCTTCAAACTGGATTCTAACTATAATTGTCATATCAAATAGGACTATTTAGTTTCATAATTAAAAATTAGAGCCCGAGGGCACCAGCGACCAGACTTCAGGGAGTGCGGCGCGATTGACATTCTACGTGATTCTCGGAGAAATCGGCTTGGTTCTCATACTACCGACTTTAGTCGACATTCTGAAAAAAGCGTTTTGTGTGAAGAACGGAAACTGCCGACGAACGCAGGTTTTAATTTAAATTAATCAATATTTTTATATTTTAATATATACTAAACTATTTTCTTTTAATTCATTTTTTAATTGCTCGGTAGGATGAAACTCTGGTGTCTTCTACTAGAAGTGGTAAAGATGCTGCGGGTGACGTGATGCGCTACGCCCTCGCAAACAATCTATCAATCCAGGAAATAATGCAGCTGGAAGAAATTCTCCACGAAGACATCGCCTTTGACGGCGTTACCTACACTTTAAGTCAAGATTTAAATCACAATCCATTTTATCCCTGACATTTTTCAAATTAAAGTGAATTTCCAATTTTACCACCATTCATTCTCAAAGTTGATTAAATAAAGTCATTTTACTTTTCAGCTTAAACAAATTTATTAACTGTGTTTACGTTGTAGATAATAAGATAATTAAATTGTTACACAACAAAATCAGCAATTACATTCGAAGTTGTTACATAATTGCTCTAACTAGATTAATTTATGACTATGACAAGTACATTGCGGCCACCAGGTTGAGAATATCTGGATTATAATCATAAAATCTTTCCTCTCCATAATAATTCATAGCTTCACTAAACAAATGCAGCTTGTCGGTGAGCCAAACTTGATTTTTGATACTGGTCGTCGCTGCATCCTCCAAGTTCAACGTGTTCAGTTGAAACACCGAGAACTGAAATCTTTTACCAGTTAAATGAATCACTTGAGTGGTAATCGGCTCTGGGAGGTTACCTTCCACATTTGGCTGTGTAAGTGCATTGAACATTATTTTCTTAGCGTTAAAAATGAAATTAAAGGTGTTATTAATTCTTAAAGACCCAATTAAATACTTACCCCAAATTTCCTTCTTGCCATAATGAGAGCGGTCGCGAAATTATACAAAATTGTTGACCCCGTGAACCTATCATCATTCCAGCGGGGATGAAGATGAGTGTGGGAGCCAGGGAGGTGATGAGAAAAGACGGAAGTGTGAATATTCGGGAACTTGCTCGAAGGCTTTACGGCTGTTAAAATTTGCAAAAGCAAATAAAAAATCCTGACCTTTTCTAAAAATATTACTTTATTGTATAAAACACATTTATCATTAAACGCACCAAAGTGATCATCCTCCGTGTACACGTTGACTTCTTCAAAATTAGCAGTACTTGCAAACGGGTAGATATCGGCCAACGGCAGGAGCTTGGTATCCTCCACCTCCAATTTACTACAGTTCGGTTTGATGAGTGACGTTGAGAGAATGTGGGAAATGGGACTTAGTCGAAACTGGACGAGTGAGCCGTGTCTTCTCAGGTTAACCTGAAATGGTTCCTCCGGGACCACCATTCTTTCCAGGGGAATGTTCAGGGGAACCTTGCCCTCCAGAAGTCGGAGAAAGTTGTTTATCAAAATTTCGCTAAAAAAGAGAATTTTTAAAGATTAAAAAAAAATAAACCAAAATGTGATTTACGTCACTAATTTAACCAACTTTACTTACTTCCTGCGCTTCCACGGGGTGCCGCGTTTACTTCTAGGCGTAAGAGACGGAAAATCCGGATCTTTCAGCTTGGGCAATTTCGTCAAATGCGCGTCCGTAATGAACGCCTGTCTTATAATTCTAAAAATGAGAATAATTATTAATTAGAGATACTGAATGTTTACTTTACATTTTAAAAGTCTCTCTTAAATATTTACCGTCTGGCCATTTCGTCCTCTTGATCAGTGAATTGAGTGGACTTGGCGCGTTCCAGGAGTGACTCCGGAAGATCGTTGGACACTCGAACCGCTTTCGTGAAAGCGAGAGCCTGCTCAATTCCTTCGATGGGGAACACATTTTCGTCACAAAGTTTACAAATCTCGTCATGCCAGTTGGGGTTCGTCGGGTCGTCTTTCGGAGGTTCTGGGAAACGCCCTTTCAAGTCCGGCCTAATTTCCAAAAGTCAATAAAACATTTAATCAACCAATGAAAAATAAATGGGGAATTGAATTAGAAATCAACATTTCCTTACAGTGAATCATAGTCCGTGTGAAGGGGACTCATCGTCTTCACGTACTCATTCGCGTCAATGACATTGTAGCCCGATGCAATTATCCGGTTAAAGGTGACGTCTTCGACAATCGCTTTCTTCTTGTGTCTGTACCAAGACTCGCCTCTCATCTTGATCCACATCCGCGGCGACGCTAAAACCTTAGTAAATCGCATTTTCACTTCTCTTGCAACTAACTTTAATTATTATTAACAACTTTTACAATTAAATACAACTTTCTACGATACGATGAGATGATGCGTGTGTTGTGGTTCAACTTGTGTTCAATGTGTTCACAAACTTCACCTGCTTTTCGCTTTGAATGGAAAGCTCCTGAACTCCCGCATAAAAACATCTTTGTTGCCGGTACACTCTGCTACAGAGGTAATGGCTTCATGATGGCTTCTGGTCACCATCTAATGACATTTCCATTATGAAAATTCCATAATTCACATTTCACATTTACCCAGACCCAGAGAATAAATCTTGGCTTGTCTTGAACAAGTAGTTAAAGTAGGCTACACACTTTTACAATTTAAACACATACATAATAGGTTTAGGTTCGATACAATGTTCTTTGGAGGTGGAGAAGATTGTTGAAGTTGGCCTAAGCTGCATCAGATATGGACAAAGCTTCAAAGCTCATCATGATATTGTGACATGATCTCGGAGTACTGGACACTTATTATTCATATGCAAATTTCATTATTAGATTTAAATTTTACTTTATTTTTGTGGAGCCGATTCTGTAGATGAATGCAAAGCTAAACTACGCTGTACACTAACATGAAATGAACTAAAAGTACCTTTAAGTTAAGTTCATAAAGAGTTTGATGACGAAGCTTTAGGCGACAAGTCGGAGAAATAGATTTTATTTTAAGAGACATTTTTTTATCCAATGCTTAGAGTCTGTTTCGTTTCAGTTTCATTTAGCTTATCCATCATTTAAGCATTTACTTACTTTTACAATTTTTGCTCATCGATTAATTTTTTTTCAAATAACCTTAAAAAATGGCAGTAGCAGCCAATATTGCTAATGAAGTAGAAGTGACCTTAAGATGCACTGATGCAAATCAATGTGCAGTAACGCCAGAATTTGTGCAAAATCACTTTCTCAAGATTGATAATGTGCAGAATGCGCTTCAAACCGGAATAGTTGTTCCAGCCAACTCCACTAGTGTGAGTAAATTGATTTTTGCTCTTGAGTTGTTCGACAGAGCTGTAAGCTAATTTAATTGTTAGAAGCATCTTTATTTCAATTTAATGAGAAATGACAAATATTTCTATTTTATCATGAATTGCTACTGTTTTTACGATTTGATTTGCGTAAACGTGATGAACGCTGCATTATTAATTAAAATTAAATTAATATATAATGCTATTTATTCCAGAAGAAAATAGAAGTGTTGATCCGGGAAATCAACAACTATTTCAGTGTATTTTATGACCCTGACAATCCTGACAATCCTGGCAATCCTAATGAGGCGGTGGACGCAATACATGAACTGGTCAAAGTAATAAAAAATAATTTTATCATAAAATTTTTATGCACTATCCTACCTAGGTAATCTCAAAAGTTTCAAACCCATTTTTTTGCTACAGGCTACGGACAACTTAGGATCTTACTGGATGGCCAAAGCGTTACGAGTTTGGTTGACATTACCCGAAAGCACAGTATTTTTTCGAACCAACAGAAGGCTTTTGGATGTGAATCAATGGGAAACAGCACTTGCAGTAATTGTACAGAATTTTCCTCCTCGTCCAGTCTAGCTGGCTTTTTTATTATTGCTGATTCTAATTCACAACGTAATTATATTTACAAATACCTAATTAAATGAGAGTCTGTTTTGTTTGTCTCGAGTAATTAACAGTAATTAATTAATTAACTACCTGTCAACAAACGTGACGTGACGTACAACTGACTTCATTTAAGTTTAAGTAGCACAGCGAAACATACAGGATGTTTACAAAATGTTCACAGAAATTCATAAACATATACAGGTAGTAGCAATTATAAAATCACTTTTCGTTGAGTTTTCTACATTACTATATTAAATTAATTAGATTTAAACTGTACCACATATTTTATTTTTCATCTTTTTAAAAAGGAAACGTTGAGAAAATTGTTTCCAGTCCCAAGTCCAAACGTCATGCTTGTTATGTAATTATTTATATAGTCGGGCAAAACTTTGTAATAGATTAATTAGTTGCTATTAAATACTTTAAAAATACTATTAGCAAGTAAAAAATTACAACAAATTCGTCGTAATTCGAGCCCTGACCTGAATGAAATAACAATGAACAAGATAAACCCAAATTTTCTCTCCCAACCCGACGCGACCGATCATCTGAATCGATGAATAAAACCTCGTGGTATTTCTAAAGATAAAAATTCCTGTAATTAATTAATTAGGTTATCGTTATCATTATTATACCAGTTATTATCAATTACTACTAGGTAAAAAATGATGAGCGATTAATAAGGATAAAACATTAAATGAAGATTTTATGGTAAACCTGAAAAAATTAAATAATTGAATCTAAAAACATTCTTTATTTCTTTTCTCATTTTGGCTTCGGCAGACAGATCTGGGCTGTCAGTACAATAAACGTCATAACTTAACAATACTAGACACATTCTCCCATCATCATTAAAAGTTTTTGATTCTTAATATAAAATTGTATTCCACATTGCAATTCTCAATATTTCGTTCATTCGGGTGAAATGAGCAGACAAATATTTTGTTAAATGTCTCGATCACGTGTTACTTTCGGATTGTCCAATATTTTAAGTGAATAACTAGTTAAGCTTGGAATCTTCGTAAAAAGATAATCAAGCGAATTAGGGGTTTCAGTTACCTCGAGTTCAATTTTTCGGAGCGAGGAGAGTGACGCAAGACCAAGTATGTCACGCGTAGGTACAGCACCGTTTAGTTTCAAGGTGTGCAACTTTTTTAGAGGAAGTTCTTCTTTGAAGCTCAACGGATAAGGTTGTAATTTTGAATTCTTAAAAATAAGGTGCAGGTATGCTATTTGTGAGCTTTCGTCAGGAAGTGCGTTACAGATTTTTATATTTTCCTTCGGACTACTAAACGTAATAGTCAATTTACGCAAGTTTGGACAAGTGATCAGGGTCCACCCTCTAACATAGCCTCCATTTTCATCCCAAAAAATGAGATATATATTTATTTCGGTAAGAAAAGGAAATTCCGGTCCCCATTCCCTAACAAAGTGAACAAAGCAATGTTCCTCAAAAATTAGCTTTTTCAAATTCTTGACTTGTTGATCAAACAGATAAAAAAATTCCGTATCATTAAAAGAACGATACGATGGATAGGGCCAATCGTCAAGTTTATACACCGCCCCAATTACGGAAACACTCTCTAACAAATTCAGTTGTAATGGAGGCTCACTGCCGAATGGTTGTAGATGTGGGTAATAGCCAGGAAGTAACTCTACTTTCCTTAGATTCTTAGTGAGGCTCAAACAATGCCTAAAAAATATTCGGACCCCACCGCCACGAGCAATAATGGCAAGTCTGATAACCTCAACATGGTTTCCAAATCTCGTTAAATATTCCATAAATGCGTTTTTTTCATCCTCTTTGTAATCCAGCTCGAGTGAGATGGACACACAA